>CM023457.1:118931311-119116386 GCA_013339765.2 Haemaphysalis longicornis
CCGCCTGCAGGACCCTCCCCCAGCAGCTCAGTGGGGAAGGGACTCACCCTTGACGATGGTGATCTTGTCGGGTGAGGCGGCCACCTTTCCCTGGCGCCCCCTGATGGTGCGGGGAGGCTCCCCGGTCAGGCTTCTCCGCGCGGCCTCACCCCCGGGCCACAGGTACTTGGACACCTTCTGGACGCACCGGCCGTCTGACCAGCTGTCCATGACATGCTCAAACTGTGCTCCACTCAGCCAGCTGGATGGCCCCACCTGCACCTGCACAGAGGGGAAGCCTCGCTGCCACTTATGGGCCACCACCCAGCAGCTCCCACGGGGAAAGCAGTCACCTTGCCGTCGACCACCGGGAAGGCACTCTTGGGGGCGGGGGGCGGCTGCCTGGTCTGCGGCTCCGCCACGTCGGCTGCACCAGGAGGACAGCTGCTGTTGCTATCCACGCCCACCCACAACACCGCTGCTTCGAGGCGGGCGTCACGGCGGTGCGAGCACATCGACTTGACCCAAAAGCACCGTAAGCGTAGCCCAAGCACCACCTCAGCCAAACATACGAGCAAAGGAGCGGTCCCAGGAAGCACATCTACAGGCTGTCGCTAAGGCGACATTTGAGCACTCTTCATCACTTCTTTCGAGGGCCCACTTCTGGTTCTGCATTCCAGGGTGGGCCCAGACTTTCATGCAGCAGGTGTGCTTCACCAACGGCCATCCTCGTGATCTTCCCCACCTCACCCCCGCCGCTGCCACCAATTCCCGCGGGTTTCCCAGTTCACCCATTCCCACGCTACCTGCAGCCATGCAACCAGTTGCCTCAATCCTTTTTGGGCTAGCAACACAGTCACGCATGCAAGTTCACATCTCTGGTGCACCTAGAAAAGACCCCCAGGTCAGACGACACGTTTGCTTTATTAAGAAGACTGCTATGTCCTAATGACAAGAATGCCAGTGCTTTTTGCAAACTTTAAACAGATCATCTAGACGCAACAACCAGGTGCGCTGTTGCTAACCAGGGAAGCGTGGTTAAAGTGGACCGTGGTTGGCGTGGCGTCGTGCCGGGGCAGTCATGAGGACAGAATTGAAGGAAAAAGAAAAAAACTTTATAACAAGTATTTACATTTTGATCTTTTTCGTCCCGCTGTTTCCGCCCATCCCCTGACAGTCAGCTTTTCATTAACGCCGAACTCTCACTGAGCGGCGCAGTTGTTCGAGTTCTCGGCACACAGGATCACCGCCGCTTAAAGTCTGCAGTATAACTCATGCGACGTGACATCGTGAAATGTGCACGTGCAAAACATCATGTGCAGAAATCAAAACGAAGCTGACACAAAGAAAGCGCATGAAACTGAGAACGGGGAGATAGAGACATGGAGCGATGCCGCCAACGCCGTTCCGTTCACGAGGTGGCTACGCTAGGTGGCGAAAGTCACCACCACCTCGCACTAGCCGCTACCACGGCTCCGAAGACACCAAGCCTAGCCAATCTGGCCCTCTAGCCACTAGGTCAGCTCGCTCGGCCAGGGCCGCAGATAACGCGCGATGGCCGGCAGTGACCGCGGCTGGTTTTCTTACGCTGATTGTTTCGTTATTTTTCCTTCTTTTATTTGCTTGCCTGTCTTTTTTTTATAGATGCTCCGCGATGCCGCCTCTAATTGAGGAGCGCCAGGCGCGACGGAGAAACTGAGCGCTCGGTGCGCTCGCCAACTTTGTTCACGACTATAGGTCGAGGTTTTTCGGTCACGATTATAGGTCGACCCTCACTTTTTAAGCACATTTTCGGAAAAAAAAGGTCGACCTATATTCGAATAAATACGGTATTTTTTTCCTTTCCGGCGGGCTGAAACTGGGGGAGCGGATAATATGCAGGGGCGGGTGATACGCGCGAAAATACCATAGCTTCGTGCACTGGGTGAAAGGGGTGCAACACATGCAGCTGCACGCAAGTATACTGGCATGGCCCTGCGGTGGCCCCAGGTCCCGAGGCTCACCTGTGGGCGCTGGGGTCCCTGCGTGTATGGCCTGGCTGGCCGGGGCTGGGAGGACACCTGCACGACATGCCCCCCCCTCCGTCTGCTGCTGCTGGCGCGTACGGGGGGGCACACCTACACGGCACTCACCCTCGGCACCTACTGGCCGCTCCACAGCGGCAGGGCTGCTGCCTGGAAGAGAGCGGGAACGAGCTGAGAAGGCACCCTCTTTGTGCAAACGCAGGGCTCACGGAATGCAGGCACTGCTGTTTACACCACTCCCACTCCTGCTGTGCAACTGACTTCAACAGCTGCTTTCTTCAGATCCCACCCTTAGAGGGACACTCAAATGCACTGGCCAAACTACAGGCAG
Source organism: Haemaphysalis longicornis (assembly GCA_013339765.2). Taxonomy (NCBI): domain Eukaryota; kingdom Metazoa; phylum Arthropoda; class Arachnida; order Ixodida; family Ixodidae; genus Haemaphysalis; species Haemaphysalis longicornis. Next base: position 118,933,646 of record CM023457.1, read on the forward strand.
GCGATAATAAACACACTTAGGGGCGAAGCACCTTAGGGCCGAGGCTTGTCAGGCATCCCGCGTCCGTGCTCACGGCACAGCGCCGCGTAAATCGAAACATCTGTGAACAAAGGCTTCACAAAAGGTTAAGAAGAACAAAATAAAAGGATCATGAAAGGTTAGAAAGAGAGAGAGTGCTCCTGGAGAGCTGTGCTGCACATGCGCGAGGAGCACTAGATTGGATTGGATTGAATTAGATTAAACTGAATTGTATTGGATTGGAAATCATTTTAGCAGCAATAAGCACTCTCACGGGTGATTTACGGTAAGAACGATCACCACTGCTTCGCCCACTCATTACGATTCACTTCGTGGAGATGCGTGAATTTTTTTTCACCCTTTATCCAGTTACTAAAGCTGTATTTAATTTATGAAGCCTGAAAGAAAAGATATGATGCAACAACTGCAGGGGCCACAACAACTACAGCGGTGATGCAAAATTTTGCAAAATTTTCTTGCGATGTGATTGGACGATGCCCGAGATTGGAAAGTTCACGCATACACACTTGCGTGTCTGGCAATGTTATTGTTTTCAGGAGAAACTTTCGAGCTACTGGAAACAAGCGTGTGTGTTAGAATGTAGTTGCTGTGGTTTGTTTTGGGGGAATTATTCAAGGCCCTTTCAGTGTCTACATCCATGGCTTCTGACGTTGTCGTTGCACATTTAGCAATGCTCTCAGAGCTGTTGGTTTCAGGCAACAAAAAATAATAATAAATAAATTGACACACACGCATTGGGAGTGCTACAAAGATAAGGGTGCAGCTTGACCACTTGTACGACAGAGCGGCGTGCCCAGGGCCAGGGGAGCGTTTGACCTCCCTGCCTTACCATCAAGGCCTTCATTCGATGGTGGCTTTCTGCAGCACCGGCGGTGAAGGCTCAGTCCAGTTTTCGCCCACAGGAGCCGCTCTTTTCCCGCACGACTACCTCTGCACCGAGAGCTCCAGTCTGGCGGGTGGGCGCCCAGTCCCTTGACAGTTGGTGCTGGTGGCCATGCCAGGCAATGCGCGGGTTCCACTTGTCAGTGTGTCAGGGTGGCTGGCGCTGTAGCTGCTGTGTGTTCCCTCAGCCCCAACAATATACAGGAGGACTCTGCACTTAATTTGGGAACCCCGAACTGACATATCAAGCTTCTCAAAAAAAGAAATGCCTACTTTGTGCCCCAATCCCCCTTCGCAGCGTTACGCTAGCTCACCAGACCTGCGCCTCGGATGCGCGAGATGAGGTGGGAAGACACGTAACACGGCCAAGCATTAAGTGAAAGGAAAAGGCAAGAGCATGGCCAAGGTCACCGGCAAGTTGCACGGCAGGGCAAGCAGGCAAGGAAAGCAGGAGTCTGGCCATCGCCGTGGTATGGCACACCCCGTTCGTTCCTCGGCTCGGCTCTATGGGAGCTTCAAATTGGCCGCCGGCTACCTGAACTTCTCACAGGTGGTGTGTCCGCCCTCTGCTGCCACGTGGGCCCAACAAAACCGTTATTGCCCGGTTCGCTGTTTACAAATTACACGGGAAACAAGAAAGTTAGTAACCGAAAACAGGTTTTGTGCGAAATAAAATGGCGCGTTTAAATAGAAAGCAAATGCGGAGTCGAGGAGGTTTGCGGAGTACATTTGCCATTTGCCACCAACTGCAGCGGGACGTGGACTTCTCCTATAACTGTTCACAAAAGTTTCTACGCTTGTAGTTTTTAATAGTAAGAAAAGATGTCTGCTCCTAAAAAAAGAAACCGATTAATTTTTTGGAGAAGTTATTCTGCCCTGAATTAGTGACATTCATCAAGCAGCATTCCTATCAGCTGCCGGTACTGCTGGTCTATGCTGTAGGAGCCGGCATTCGCACGAGAGGTGTGGCTGTTCCAAGCGATTCACAACCGTCATCAGCTTTGAAAATACACTGCTCTGCCAAATGAGCAGCGCCGCAGCTAATAATTCGCAGACAACTTCGCCGCACACAGCGCCGTCATTTGTGTTTTCATGCTCGATGTGCCGGCAACGAATTGATAACTCACTCAATTCGCAACTCTGGTTGTAAAACATTCCACTCAGGGCGCGTCAGTGCGGGCGCGGCATGCAGTTCAAGGACAAACCTATTTTTGAACGCTTCTTTCAACACCCCACCTAGGCAGCCTAGACAAGCAATGCGTTCATGCAAGTCCAAAACGAAAACGAAACTGCCTGCACAATTCAATCCATAGCAACTTCCACAAACCATCAAGCGCCAATCCGAATCCAGAACGGACAGTTGTCCTTCTGAATTTGGCTGCAATTCCCATTCACCGACAACATACCTGGCTCAGCACACATCGGTTCAATCTCCCCAACCTTGGGAGACTTGTGGGAGTGGCTTGGGAGACTTGGCTTGGCTTGTGAGACTTGGCTTGGGACACTTGTGGGAGCGGGAACAGAGGCTCGATTGCCGGCACTCTTACGCGCAGCAGCCACGGGGACCGGAACCTCACTCGTGTCGGAAGAAGAGGGCCCGACAGACTGCGCAGTTCCTCCTTCACCTGCCTGTTGCGCGCATCGGCATGTCCGCCTGTCTGCCTTTGCACGAGCTGCTTCTGCAGTGACAACAAGGGGGGGTAGAGTACACCAAGGGTTGCTGCAGGGTTCCTCGTTCCCTGGCATGCCGCAACACAGGACGCAGTGGCGAGATCCACCCGGGCCACCCTGAGGTGGCTCACTCCAGCAGCACCAGCCCCTTGCCCAAGGTGGGCATATGCGTTTCCTAGTCAGTTCAGCCAGCCGTCACCTGAGATTGCTTATGAAGATTGCATATGGGAATTGCATAAACACACCTAAAGCATACAGAACCACCTGAATTGAAATAAATACAAGCCAAAACGGACCTGCAATGGTTAAAAACCACGGTGTAGAAAAACATAAAACAGAAATAGTCATCACCGACCTAAAAAGGAGCAAACTCACAAAAAAGTACATGAAGCAGTAGCTAAAACTGACCAAAAGGCAACAAAAATACCCTAAATGCCATTTGTAATGCGTAAAGATGTCAAATAGATTATATACGTGATAAAAATGTTAATATTCAAATATGACAAACCCTTGAAAATGAAAAGAAAAAAAGCAGTAACAGGATTTGAACCTGGGTTAGGATGTTTGCTTCGTAGGACCGGAACTGCTACATTCCGAGACCAAGCGGTTCTGAGCGATTAAATTGAGGGCCACATGCACGTGGACATAGCTTTTCAAACATTCCCCTACATGGCGCCACGCGTTGCTTGGCTGTGCTGACTAGGAAACGTCTATACGCCTACCTGACGCCCACCCACTGGCCCCCTGCAGCTTCACATGCACAGGGCAAGAGGAGCCCTTCCCCTGAGCTCCAATGCCGCCTTTCCCTCTCCCTCGGCACATGCATTCCTCCGTTCCCCGCTTGCTAGCTGGACCACAAGTGCCCCTCTTTCGCTCAGTGGAATAGTGGCCACCGGAGAACGTCCATGGCCAGCCTGTCGCTGGCACCTCAGAAACTCGGTCATGGGAAGCGCAGGCCACAGACCAAGTCAAAGAATAACAAGTGGCATCTTGGGAGGGCAACACTCCTGCAGTGTGCCCGTAATGGCAATTGTTATTCTCTGACTTTGTCAGTGGCCTGCGCTTCCCATCTTTCCTATTCTCCTCCCCATAGGCGTGCGCAGTGGTCTGAGTTAGGGGGTTGAAGTCTTACCGTTGCGACCCCCCTCCTGGCAGACAGTACCTTTTAAACGTGTAAGAATTTATAAAGTTGATATTGTCTATTCTGAAACTCTTGTTATGTGGCTGCTTTGCTTGGTGTTACGCACGTTATTTACAAGGAAAATTCAAAAGAGGACGAGCTGCAAAATAGATGCGAAAATGAAAATTCAGTGATAACGTGTTTCTCCCAACGGCCTGCTTTTGGTGCCTGCCTTTCCGGGGATGAATGTGAACAGCTTTTGGAAGGTAACGTGAGGATTCTTCGGCTGCCACGATCGTGAGATCACAGGTGCGATCACAACCCTACACGACTGGTTCGATTGAGTAAAGGTATGGGGCAAATTTGGTGCCACCCTGCCCCTCCGCTGTGCGCACCCCTATGCTCCTCCTTGATTGGATAATATGCTGCCCAACCATTGATTTCATCATATCAAAAGCTGCAAGCGGTGCTTGCAAAACTTTTTAGCGCAGGGGGAGGGTGGGAAAAGCAGCCCGCAGCCAGCACATGAGCCTGGCAGCCAGCGTCCAGACTGCACCCTCGGCTGACGCAACCACCCGTCACAAGCTGCACGCACACAAAGAGAGGAAGGCGCGCCAGCTGCTGACATGCACGAGCATTCCCCGGACAATCAAGGGCAAGCTGCCAGAGGAAACGGCGAGAGGCACGGCTCAGCAACTACAGGCTGCACAAAAACTGCGCCAGTCAAACTGCGACAAGGGGAGATACAACTGAAACAGCGTAAGGAGCCGGACGAGAAAAGCTGACAAGGACAGGCGCTTAGAAAAACGGACAAGGACAGCGCCCGCCCTTGTCAGCTTCTGTCCTAGTAATTGACCTACAGAAAAATAATTGCATATTTGAAATCAGTAGGAGAAAAGCAGCAAGACGGAGGAGTTTGACAAAGTTTACTTGAAAATTAAGAGAAGCTTTTCTTTTTCTGACCAGTGCCACCCCTCAAATGTGCTGAACAAGGCCACCCGTTAGGTAATTGTGGGCTTCCAACGGTTTCTTCGCCTCCGACTGCTCCCTAATGACTAAGCATGTCCCGAGATGAGCTCGTTCCGTTTCTCATTTCTGCTTCGTCTATACACACACTCACACACAAAAAGACACTTGAAATTCCTCGGTGGAATCATTGTCAGCAGGTCATCACTGCTGCACCACGCACTGTACCTCGTGCATTGTACGAAACACGCATTGTACCTCGCGACTGTTCCCACCCTGACTCTTCGCATACTCGCTCAGCTTCATTGAATATGGAAACGGATAAGAACACTGTTGGCCGAGCAAACCGCCGTTTCTCCCACTCCACTAAAAAGTGTCCCACAGGCCTGGGTGGCACGGCAACAGTGGCACATCATCCCACATGCCATCCCCACATAAAGCTCGCGCTGGTTTTATCCATGAATTTCTTTCTAACTATCCCAGTGTGCGAGTGTGACACTGCTGGTGTGACAGCTGGTGCGAGTGTGACACAGGCAGCACCTAATGCTGCCACAACGGCTTCGACACCTGTGCTCCAGCGGAGTGAGAGACTGCGGAGACCTCCAGACCGGTACTCGCCGGGGGGACAGGTGTTTGGTGTTTGTGTTGTGTGGACAAACTTGGTGGTGAGGGGTGTGACAAGTGTGTGGCGCCCCCCAACCCTGATATTCGTTGGCCGCTAGGTCCAGTGGCCCCACCAGGCTCGGTGGGCAACATTGTGTGTGGCTGGCGAATAAACACCGCCGAGCACAGCAGCTCGCGGTCAGTCACCGTCACCACCAGCACGCTGCATGTCGTCTCTCGGCTAGAGGGTACCCCAACCCTCCCAGGTTCACAAATGCGGGGCTAAATCGTGACACCCAGCTTGCAACCCTCGCTGCAATCCTGGGTGGATGAATTTTCGTAATTCTAGTCACGGTCGTTTGAGGCAACTTGAAAAACAAGTAGAATCTGTGCACAAAGACGGTAGCGTGCCACTGCGAAGCGAACTGCGTTATCTGAGCCACTGCATGCACGCCTCCGTCCAACCGTCCCCCGTGCAGGTAGCACTGCCGTGTGGCCACTGCAAACAGCCTATTGACAAAGCATTTGCCTTTGCTGTGCTTGCTTGTTACAGGGGGTTTGGTGAAGCCATATCCCCTACTCCTATTATTTCAAAACCTGTAGTCGTATTGTTTATGCAGAACATTACATTACAGCCACTAGGTTTTCAGTTAGGTTTTTTAAAACAAAGGCGATGTGGGACTGTTCAGTGACCAGATGGAGGGCGTGGCTGTTTCATTGTGCAAGAGAGTAGGGTAAGCGGTACGCTGCCACCATAGAGCTTCATACTAATATATACAGTCTACGCCCGTTACAACGGACCCCCTGAATCTGGAAAAAAAACCTCCGCTGTAGCCGAAGTATGCAGTATCCGACGGGGGGGAGAGCGGGGGGTATGAGCCTTAAAGTGGGTACTTTGACCGATATTGCATATGCATAGTACATACACTTTGTTCTTTCTACGCACCTGCAGCACCTCTGCACAGTGTTTGCACGAGGGCAAATAATCGCGTAAATACCGTTTCCAAAGCTTAGCACCGGTACTTGGAAAAGCCCTAGCACATGCGGTCAAGCGTGTAAAGACGCATGATAAGCCGAGCAAATGAAGCAAGAATATAACTAGGCGCAATTATTAACCAGCTATAAAACATTAGCCGTGGCCATCAGAATTAGCTAGGCTCTTTTAAATACCTTCAAGGCGAGGCAGGTTTTCCAGAAACCATTCGTCAAACAAATCGGATCGCTGCCTGACGTTCCCCGAAGGCAGCTTCCACATTTTTAACGATTTGAGTCTGGTCATTGAAACAGCTGTAATGAAATAATCTGATGACAGACAGCTGTGAAATAGAAAGTTAGACCAGTTGGACTGGGCACGGTTACCGGCAGATTGCACACAATGGATGGGAAACAACCCCCCCTACTTGATGCATTTCTTACCTTTTCACCGAATGGAACGGAATGATGCATGCGTGGGAATAAAGACCGAACTTCACTGAACCAGAGTTTTTATTACATAAAAAAACTGATGAGGGCAGATTTGCCTTCCCGTGCACGACTTTGAGTACGTATTTACTCGCATAATCCTCGCACTCGCGTAATCCTCGCACCCTAATGTGAGCCACCAAACTTGGATTTTTTGGTTCCTCGCATAATCCTCGACACCCCCAACTTTGCAGCGGCGAAAGTTGCCTGCTCGCGAAACCCGCATGGTGCACGCGCTCTGCAACAAAGTTTGTAGAACCTTGGTTCTATAAACGTTGCTCTCCAACGCGCGCCCTCCCCCCCGCCGCCTCTCCGTTCGGGGCGCCCTAACAACCTGCATGTCTACTCCCTAACAGGCGCCCTAACACGCTACTCACACTGTCCTTGTGCCGGTTTTGCGTGTGCGCAACTAGACGGCGTTCGCGCAGCCCGCTGTCGTGTCGCCGTGTCGCAGCCGTGGTCCCGTCGTTGAGCAGCAGCAGTCAGTGAGTCACTCGCGTCAGTGGTGGATAGCTCGCTGCCATTTTGAGAACTTTTTGATCTCTTTGTTTTGTGCTTGGTGCCGCTTCGCCATGGGGAAGAACGCCAGCTACATTGCCGCTTTCAAATTGAAAGCGATAGAGTACGCGATCGAACACGGCAACCGCGCTGCAGGCAAGCACTTCGGCGTAACCAACTCCAACGTGCGTTACTGGAGTAGGGCACGCACATGACGACGAGATAGGGCGCGCGCCGGAAAGCAAAGGCAGCAATTTCATGATCGCTGATCGACAGGAGACTGTTTATGTTGTAAATAATAAAATAAAAATAAATAGCTGCTGTTGGCAACTTTGAGCTTACATATACAAAAAACGATTGCTACATTTAGCGGGACTGGCAGAAGGCAAATTGGCAACACTGTGCACCGGATTTTTTTCCCCCGCATAATTCTCGCACTCCCTATCTTCGCATTGACTTTTCCGAAAAAAAAGTGCGAGGATTGTGCGAGTAAATACGGTATTCGATACCCCTGTTTTCAATCTCACCGGAGTCACGTTTATCGGCAGCGGCCTTGTTCCTGACGGCAGAGCGGACCGTCTCCTTAGACAGGCCTGTACTTCTGGCGATGTCGGCCTGTTTTTCCCTATGTTCGACAGCGTTAATTACGCCTAATTTATCCGACAGTGAAATCAGCTACCCTGCCGCTCATGCTGCTGGTTGCACAAATAAAAAAACCACTGGCACTGGCTTGGCTGCGCCAACGACCCGGCTGCCAGCAATGTTGCCAGACATAACAGTTTTCTTGCCAAAATAAACAAACAAAAAGCATATCGGGCGCCGGCCCCACGGAAGTCCACTATAAACATTCAGTCGAAACAATTTTCACCTAAAATTTAGTCTGTTGTAGCCGATAGTCTGCTCTAGCCGGGTCCGTTATGAGCGGAGTGGACTCCATTTAAAATGGATGGGGACCAGACAAACCAACAGAAATGGTCTGTTGTAACCGAAAGTCCGTTGTTGCCAGATCCGCTGTAACGAGCGTAGACTGTACTAGAGGGAAATCTGGCGCTGCAATCGCGGGCCGCCGTGGGCGGCGCCATTGCAGCTAGCGACGCTCCTCGCCTCCTTGGCTTGGTTAGCCAGATGGCTTCTTTTTCGTCTTGAAGCTAAAAAGGGTAACATTGTTTTTTTGTTCATCTTCCATGAAGCTTCTAAATTATCCCTGACAGATAAATATTTCTGGAGCTTTAATTTTATAATACCACAACAAATTCTATTAATTTTCTGCAGTAATATTGTTGCATTTTTGCAGCCAAAGCCAACTTTTCAGCCTGTTCGTGAGCCATGCCAAGGACAAGTGGAATGTGCCTGCCCGGTACATGACAGGACGCTCGCTGAAGCGCAGCTCCCCTAGTCAGTGGCGCCAGATTTCCCTCTAGTATATATTAGTATGAAACTCTATGGCTGCCACACTTTCAATTCATCCATGCTGCAGAGCACCAGAGTAAGTGGCCATTTCCACACACTGCACACACCTCAAGCATGCTGCCCGTGATGAGAGGGCCCGTTCTGCCTGAGACATGCAGTGCCCACCCATCTGATCCAACAGAGCGTCTGTCAGGCGGCGAACTCGCTGCTCGGCGACCGCCAACTTCCTCCGGAGCTGCTCATTCTCGGCTCTCACAGCTGCATCTGCATTGGCTGTGCTCTCTGCTGTCGCCTGCAAATGAGGACAGCCGTGAGAACTGGTGTGACGTTTTACCTGCCCCAGCAGTTGTCATGTCGCCAATAAAACGCCTCATGTCAGCTTTGGAACAGCACACGGTTGGGCTTCTTGGTGTTACATCTTTAAGGGAATAAAACTGCACATAAAGCACACGACCGTCCCGTCTCCTTCGCCTTAGTCCTGTTCTTTAGTCAGCTCTGGGATTTCCACCCTTGTGGTCTGCTATGCATCTCTTGCACAGGCACATTTTCGAGCCCAAACTCACCCATTTCGATGCTTGGGTGTATGGGAAAGTGTTGTTGCTTTACTACAATTATATTTCGAGCTTCTGACAGCTCAAAGCACCACCAAGCTGCATTCTGCAACAAATTATTAGCACCACATCAGACTGATTCATCTTTGGTAGCTCCTTGCCAGGTCCAATTCTGAGAGCACCCCTGTAAGTACTCAAACTTCATAGGCTTCACCTAATTAAAGCATTTCTGAGATGCTATCTAGAAGACTCAAGATGCTCCACTGCACTGCACTAAGCAGGGGGCACCAACAAACGCACCACCCGACAGGGAATAAAGCGTCTCTTTTGTTTTGTTGTAGACTTGTATTAGATGAATTATATTATGCTTTTCGGCACCCAACGCTTCCAAGTTTTACGCACCTTCATTTACATCTTATTTGTGGGTTTAGGGATGTTTTGAAGGTTCAGAAAGTTTGTGTGGATATTTGCTTCAGGCTGTACAGCATGGCATTCACTTTCTCGCAAACCAGCTTAAGACAGCCTTCACCAGGGGTACACATCTGCAACGTGCATTGTTTTTTCACGCGTAAATATACTGAAAAGGTTTGTGCTATGCCACCGTGAAACCACGCAGATATCACCCAGAGTACTTGGAGGCGGCTTTTATTGTAGTTATTGTTACTATAACCAACTGGCTCTTTAAATTCAAATGATTATGACACGATTAAGGGGAACACTGGACTTGAGGGCCAAAAATTTGCCAGAAAAACAATTTTCTGTAATAATTTTATTTCCAGTCTACAGGTCCCAAAGAATGTACCTGCAAAATATTATAGCTGTGCCATAAGTGTTTACGAAGCTGTCGCCCTTTGAAGTTGGCTAAATGGCCATTTTTCCCTGGGTTTCCAAACTTTGTGTGTTGTATTCTCATGACCAATTTTTCTCCCATGAGGCAACTGTCGGGTAGAAGATCTTGGGATGTCCTCCTCAGACTTTTATCATTTTTGCTGCATTCAAATGCTTAAGAACTGAACAGTGGAATAAAACCACAAAAATATAGAACTTCTTTATGCTAGTAAAATTTTTTATGCTGTTTGTTTCACGAACATTTAATAAGTCTACAGCAATTGTAGAAACAATGCTAAAATTACTACTGTAAAATAGTTGCACTCCCTGGTTCTTCTAGAGCATAAAAGGACAAAAAGTATTCAAGTATACATAAGTAGATAATTAAAAAATTGCCTGAAGCAGAATGGCGTAGCATGCTGCACAATTCTGAACTTCGGCTATATAGACAAAAACTGACTGCATAGTTGTGCTCAGGATGTTAAAATACACTTAATGGGCAAATCTTAAGCCTGTTGGTTCAAAAATAACAAAAATTTCCTCACGACCAGTGTCCCCCCTTAAAGGAGCATTGACACGAAAATTTGTTACACTTTTATTTCTTTTATCGATGCTTCATGGTCTGGCGAACCTGAAACAGCACTTCAAATACTTCAGCACGTGATAGTTAATTACATTGAACGGCCTGAAAATCGTTTGTTTCAAATTCCCGCACTTTCATCCCGAACGGTGCATACGACAGAATCCCGGCCTGACCTCACCGCTTTGCGCGGACGTCACTAGTGCCCACTTGAGAGGGTGCTGCGCCCGCTCGCCGCTCGTGGGGCCGCACGCGTGAAGTGACGGCACAAGTTTTCGACGAGCGCTGTCGCGTCACTTCTTTTGGCTTCACGGGGTGATGTCACGCTGATGTTCATTTGCTGAGTGCCGCTCCGCGTGCTGCTCCGTCGGCGCGATAAATGACATCCAATTGAACTATGTTCTTCGCATCACAGGCCACTCATATTTCAGCCAGGGTATTCTGTTGAGTGAAGGAAGCGAACTGTGCAATAATATTAAAGCCGAAAATCGGTGTCAGTGCTCCTTTAAAGGGACCCAGAAAAGCCTTCTGTAAAAGTTACAAAAGGTCTTTATTGTCGCGTAGTACCAATATGGCGATGCAATGCCGTTGGAATTATTGATTTACATTCAGTATTAGCTGCGCCAGAAGCAATTAAGTGCACCTCTCCCCCCTTGCCGATCGATTCCTCCTCCCTCTCTGCTTCTTTCAAAGCAGCTGGAAACACTGGGAATAGCCATGTGACATCGCGACGCTCGACTTCCGTTCTCCGCTAGCTGCATTCCTGCGCCTAGGCACGCGTCAATCGCTGCAGACCCGCCTTTGCCTCGGGATCGCGCAGGAAGGAGGAAGAGCAGCCGGAAGCCAATGGCAGTGACGTTGCCGGCGACCGACGATCGGCCGAATCAGGGGGGCGCCTAGCCAGTGCGTCAGCCGTGGTCGGCGTTGCATCAGCCGCGGTCGGCTCGCTGCGGCGGCGCGCTCATCGGCTGAGAAAGGCGATCTTCAAAAATTGTTTACAAATTATCCGTACAACGTATGGGGCTCACACTTGGCTCAAAAATCCCCCGTTATGTGTTCTACCACCTGAATGCATTTGATTGCCACCTTCACAAAGCTTTTCTGGGTCCCTTTAATGCAGCTCTCCACATGCAAAACGTAACCAAATGATAATAAAATCGAAAATGGAGTTTCCAATAGCTATTCCTATTTTGTGCCTGCCTCACCTCTGGGGCGCGCGCACCAGCTGGCCAGTCGCGCACTGCACGCCAGGCGACTGCCATGCCTTCCAGCACTTGCCCACCAGACCTGTGCCTCACGTGCACAAGATAAGCTGGGAAGGCCGACATGGCCACACGGCCAAGCAAATTGAGAAACTGCCAAGGCCAAGTGAAACGAAGTGATAGTATGTGGAGATAAAGAAGGACGGAAAGGAAAGCGAAAATTGGCGGCGATTGAAGAAGGCAGGAAAGAATGGAAAGGAGCGGACAAGGTGGCTTTGAAAGGCACTGATAAGCAGAGAGCGGATAGAGGGGGAGAGGAAAACATGGTGAAAAAAGAAGAAACTTTGATTGCGCAGGTGAGAAAAGCGCGTGTTCAATCACCATTGCGTCGTATGCGATTTCACGCTCGTGGGCTCGATGGGAGCTTTAAATTCGCAGTCCGCTGGCAACCTGGACCGACTTCTTGCAGTTGGCGCGTTGTCTTTCTGCTGCCACAAAGGGGCCGTCAAAGGTTAACTCCCACCCGCCAGTGCCCAACCTGCTTGCTTGAGTCTCTCCAGCAAGTGGTCTGGCCAGACTGCAAACCTTTGCAGATCAAGCAGCGTCAAACGGGAGTTAAGGATAAAGAAAGGTCGAGACGTCAGACAAGGGTCATGGGCCCACCACCATGGTGCAAAATATGGGCAAAAACACCGGGTTTATCCCCATCAGGGTCCGTCATGTGAAGCGGACCGGCACTGAGAACTGAGTGTGTGGTATATCAGACGGGGTTATGCATGTACTGGCTGGGAGGAGTTGCTGGGACCACGGTGATCCGTCGTGAGAAGCGTTCGCCATATGAGCCTGGGACGTAACATTGGCGTTCCACTGTATGCCTTCTGCCCTATATTCCGGTATGCACTATAGCAAAACTTCACAAACAGAGCAAGAGTAATTTTGTTACATGCAAGGAACCACATTTTGAGTTTAACAGGGATTTTTTTTTATGTTCAAAGAGCTTGGACGTGTTCACTCATCTGCTTCGATTCTTACTATTTGGGTAATCGCAGTTCTTAAATTTGTTCAGATTTATTTAAAGCCTTCAACACCTTAAGAGTGAAATTTGAACTCCCGATAGCGGCGAGCTACATCAAAATGGCGTCCACTTTACGGTGCGTTTCACAAAAGCGGACAGCTGTGGCAAGGACTTCGGCGGCTGCAGCTGCTGATGTTTCTTACCCCACAAGCAGTGAAAATTCCAGCAATGATGTGGGTTCATCAGATTTTAGTTCTGGTGAAGACGCTCCCATTCAACAGCCTCAGACTTCGACAAGTGCTGGGGTTAAGGTTCCTTTTTGACTTCACCCTGTATTAATAAACAAAATGTGCTTCTTATCTGACGACTGCAGTTTTACTTTCATGTGCAGGGTCTGGACAACATGCGGTGGGGATATTTTGCAAAATCCCCATGCCGTATCGCGTTATCACCTTGAAAATAGCCTGGTGCTCATGTGGCACACTGCTGAGCGACGTGTGCCATTTCTCAAGAGTGCTGGATTTTTTTCTTGTTTTTTACCACTGCAGTGATAAGTATTTGGTGTGAGAAGGCAAAGAAGCATGCTTGAATGCATAATTTAGAGAGACCAACGTACTCTCGAGCGGCTTTGCGGAGGGGCACAGCCATCAGGGCTGCTAGGTTGGCAGGCCCGTGCAAATCTAAAACTTGGAACAAAAATGATGTATATATACTGAATCATACCTTAGTAACGTATAAACATTTCGTGTACCTTACAATTCGTGAAAGAATTTTAAGCTCAGTACAATTGCCTATATGTATTGTGTGTATACATTTTGTGAATTTTTTTCTGTTTATTTGACTAATAAACTGTAAATATTTGTACCTTTCCCAAAACTGCTGTTATGTGTTGGAAAGAGCAATCTATAAGCTACAATTTAATGTATAGCAATGCTAGACATGCCAGGTAGCTCAAGAGAAAAAAAAAATCTTTGTGGAAGCGCTGAAAATCGGTCATTCTTCCATCGTAACGAAAGAGTTGAAGCAAAAAGTGCTGACCGTCACCTTAAAGGGCAAAAGACAGACCGCAATCACAGGCTTTTTCAAACGTCATCAAACTTCCTAATTGCAGTGTACTGCTGTTATTGTCCACTTTCATTCGTTAATATTTTGGTTAATTCAAACTCAGATGGTGGCCCCTTGCGGTTTGAATTAAGGGCCTTTACTGTATAACGAAGGGAAGCACCATTTTTTAAGGCTTCCACTATACCGTAGTACCGAGGTGTAACTGTACCACCCACAACACCTCTGTAAACATAATCCGTCAGTTGCACCTGGCACTCTCCCCACCATAACCCCCGGGCACCAAGCATCTGGTGCTGTGAGATGTCACTTGGCTCTGTCCAGCGTCTGCTTCGTGTGGCTACTGTTTGCCACTGCAGCTGGGTCGATCATTTTTTTCGGCCAGCTTGTATGTTTGCCCGCTTTGCTGGTGTTCAAAATAGCCACTGCAATGTGGGTTGCTGAGCAAGCACTGCGCACAAAAACAGGACGAGTCCGGTTCCAGCCATGAGTTCCAGCCATGAACCATTTCGTGTGGCCCCTAAGTATGTAATAAAGCACACCAACCTCTGTATCTGCACTTGAATGGCAGAAGTCTTCCATGATGCTCTCATGAAGCGCATCCTTCGCTTTTCTTTTCACTTCCACTTCATTTGCCTCGGCCTGAAAAAAAAAAAATTCACTGCATCTCCACGAAGTAATCATGACAATTCTGGGCGCAGCACACCTGGGTGATTGTTCTTACCGTAAATCACCCGTGAGAGTGCTTACTGGCTGCTAAAACAATTTCCAACCATCCAATACAAATTAATCCAATCACATTTCAATGTAATCCAATTCACTCTAATGCTCCTCTCGCACCTGCGCAACAGGTTCTCAGGAGCACTCTCTCTCTCTCTCTCTCTCCCATCTCTCTCTCTCTCTCCAGTCTCTCTCTCTCTCTGCTCTCAATTTAAAATCATTTTAAAGTGTGCGAAACGCAACCTAGCATCCAGCAGAGGACCACACACCGCGCAATCGACATCCCGAGGATATTATGTAAATAAAGACATCCAAACACGTCACGAGTTTGTGTTTGCCGCTTCCGCCACTACCGGCGTTTTTCGCCGGCTCGCCGGCTCGTCGCTCCAATCGGAGGGCCGGAGGGCGGAGCTTCTGCTCTCGAGAACGAACGACCCGATCGTTGGCGGCGGAGGCGCCGTGATTTCGTCAGCTCATCGAGGCAGCTGGCCGCGACCAAAGTTTCTACACAGCGATTCCAGGCACTCTGTTTCTATTACTGTTTATTACCATTGGATGCGAAAACGCGCCGGAGAAACGAAAAGCCCACTGAGCTAGCCGCACTGTCGCTGCGCAGGCGGCGGCCACGGCCGTAAGTGGCCCAGGCCGGCGCGGTAGCTCGAGTGATAGCTTGTTACCGCTGCACGAAACGTCCCAAGTTCCGACCATGGTGGCTTGCATAAGAAGGAGTTAATGATGCGATGGCGGGTTGCATTAAAAATTGTCATCTGCACCGCTGGAGTGGCACTCGAATATCCGCCGCAGTGCTAAGCCGAACACATCTGTAGGCGGACCTGTAGGCAGACCTACCGGCTGCTCCCAGCGCACGTCTTGCCACCTCCACTGCTCGAGCGTCGCGCGTCGTTCTTTAGAGCCGCGTTAGCATTTGCACTCGCAGCGCTGTGTCACATCCACGGTCGCTTTTTAATTAAGCGCCTACGAGATCAGTACGTGGGGCATTCGCAGAAACTGCCGTCGATGCGGATTCGACAGTGCTATGGCGGCTCTGCTCTGTGATATCCCTCCGACGGTCACATGGTCAGCTTCCACAAAATCCATCGTTTCGCTGGCACTCACTGACCGAAACTGCTGCTGGCCGCATTGAAAATGCTCTAATTAAACAACCGTTGCACGCTGAAGCAAATGAGGTTTCTAACAGGTTATAATGTTCACAGCTACTTATTGCAACAAAAAAACAATGCATTTTTGGTGTCAGGCCCCTTTAGGTGCTTCGCCCCTAAAACAGAGCTGGCGACAGCTTTCCATGCCCTGATACTCGGATGCCTTTTCTCAGTTCTGGACTACAATAATACACATGGGAGTGTCCAGTAAACCATGCGTTCATTGAGACACAGTTTGTAACACGGAGGAAAGAAAGTCTTAGGAGGGCCCTGACCACCTGTCAAGCAAGGCTGGAAGCAACACCTCAACAGGTCCACACTTTTTGGTGTTTTGCTCACACTTTCATCCTTTGCCACTCGTTTCCTTTGCTCCATTTGGCCCACTCCATTGTTGCATACTGGCTGGGCTGTGTCAGTGGGCCAGCCTCTCACTGTCACTGCCGTTGCCACCGACCTCCGATGGCTGGCTGTTAGCACCCGCAGCACTTCCGCAGCCACACTTTTGCACACCCATGGGGGCCCCCCTGAGCTCTTCTTTCCCCCACGCTGTGAACGTAACCTGGCCCGTGAGCCAAGAGGAGTGATTGCGTAGAGTTAGCCCTCATTCACACAGCCGTCACCTTCTCCGTCACGGCACCGTCACGTCAAGAAACCGCGACGGACACGTAAACGGAGGAGCGTTCATACTGGAGCTCTCCGTCAGTGTACAGGGTCATCTGCCTAGTGATCAGCTTAGCCTAGAATTGAGTGTGCTTAATCTGAAAAGTAAAGAAATGGGCTTAGATTTTTACGTGTGCTCTTTCCACTAAATTTAGCCGTAAAAATTTGTTTTCTGATTGGCTGGTCACGGGGCATGGTACCGTCACGTTGAAGGAACAGAAACGTAGAGCTCGGGCTCCCGTCACCGTCGTACCGTTTTCGGTGAGAAATCGTCCGAGAAACCGTCACTCATGACAAAAGATGGTGACGTGACGGTGACGTGACGGGGTGAAAAACAACTGTGTGAATGAGCGCTTACACTGCCTTACCCACTGGGCCCTTCGCCGTGGTGCAGTCGAAGAGGGTGGCAGCTCAATGTCCACTTTCACCAACCTCGGGAGCTCCGCCCCCGCGTTCCTCGCTTCTGCTTGGAGTGAGCCCGGAGCATCTGAAAACGTAAGCACACAGGGCAGGAGCCAGCATGTTCTCTAAAGGACAACACTCAAGTGAGCCTGTCGAAACATTAAGGGGGGACGTGGCTCTGAAGGCAATTTCTATTCATTTTTAAGTAAACTGTGAAATTTGTCAGTCGTGTTGCTTTTCCCCCACCGATTTCAAATATGCCACTATTTTTTCAGTCGGCCAATTATTTACCAAGGTAATTAGAGATAATCAGCCATTTTCGGAGGAACAATAAACGAAACAGTGTTCGTCATAAAACTGTAGTCTTTATATTTTCCAATTATATGAACCCTGCTGAGTGTAACCAGAGAATCAGTTGTTTTTGATGCACTGCTTGGAACTAACTTTACAGCTCATTAAACTTTGGTGTTTGAAATGGCCATTCAAAATGGTTCCTTGCCACTGGTGCCACCAAGGTTAATGAGCTGTAAAATTAGTTCCAAGCAGTGCATCAAAAACAACCGATTCTCTTGTTGCACTCAGCAGGGTTCATGGTATTTGTAAAATGTAAAGATTACAGTTTTATGACCAGCACTCCTTTGTCTATAGTTCCTCCAAAAATGGCTGATTATCTCTAATTACCTTGGTAAATAATTGGCCGACTGAAAAAATAATGCCATATTTGGAATCACTGAGAAGTTTCACAGAATTTACCTAACAATTAAAGGAAGCTGTTTGAAGAGCATTGTCCCCCCTTAACTGTGGCTGCATTGTGGGCGGCTGCTACAGTGGATCAAAAATGGGCACTCGACCAGCGTGTTGTGAAGGTTGCACTGTCCACAGCACTGGCATCGAGACGACGCCTGGGAGGCCGAAAGCCAGGCTGAAAAGTACAGGCCCTCTCAACGGAAACAAGGTCGCCCGGCTTCGGCGCTGTGCCAACACTTGGCCGCTCAAAGATTAAAGGTGCCCCAATAGAAAAAATACGGGTCCCAACTGCGAGCACGCGACACAGCAAGTCCATCAAGGCTGTGACACACAGCTGGTTATAGGGCAATGCAGATTGCCCCAGTGTGTTCCCCAACACTTGGCTGCTACTGACTGCAGCGGACTGGAACTGGACTAATCTGAAATGGCGAGGATGACATAGTCGGACAGGCCACAATTGCTGCCTACAGTGCGTAGCTCTGTCCACAACAAACAAGCCCTCACATAACAAAAGCACTGCAAAGCTCGCTTTAAAAAGTAATGTCACAGAATCTTCAGTTACTCTTTTTAGAGCCTAGCAATCACGAAAAAGCCCTCCAAGGGGTAATGACACCATTTTTCGGTGTTAACATTATTACACAGTTTGCTTCCTTTACTCAACAGAACACCCTGGTTGAAATATGAGAGACTGCAACGCATGAAACATACTCCAATTTGATCTCATTTATCGCGCCGACAAAACAGCACGATGAGCAGCACACAGAAAACGGACATCACCGTAACATGGCAGCCAAAAGAAGAGACCTAGCCGTCTGCCTCCAACGCCCGTCAGTAACTCGTGACGTCATTTCACACACGCAGCTTGGTGAAGAGCACTGGGCGCTGGTGCATTCAAGGACTGATGCACACAGCCAGAGCTACAGGCATAACCGCTTCCCAAAAAGGCACTCTTGCCGAAAATAGTTCCATACGTGGGAAAGAAATCGATAATATAGCCCATAATCGCAATACAAGCTTTCATCAATACTTTTATTGAAAGCTGTTAAGTTCGGGCCCCTCGCTTATTAATTAAAACTGTCCATCAACTAGATATCTTTCACTGGGGTTAGCTTGTTTACCTGCACGGTGTTTGTTTTCACGCCGGCCGAGCTGAGTTGGGCACGAGGGGCATAAGGAGAAACCGCGGAGGCTTCTTTGTTATTCGCCGCGCTTTAGTGTTCACCCGACGAGCGTGCCCGGAGACGACGCATACAAACACGTCGGTCACCCCATACTAGCTGAAAGAAATGTAAGCTTTAGAAGGAGGATTTCCTTGCGTTCGTTTGAGAAGCCGGCGGAAGGGGACCGATGACATTTTAACGACCGTGATTACCACCACAAGAATTCCCGAACCGGACAGGAGCCGAATGTCAGTCAAGGGGTCAAAGATAGGAAAAGGTCACTAAACGTTCTGTATAACACAGCTGCACTGCTCAAAGCTACTGGGCGAAGATTCCGTTCGTCACACGTCTGAGCCTGGCGACTTGGCGGCTGGGATGCGTCAATGGGTAGGCGACAAGGCTTTGTTAGGCGCTCCACGAGTAGGCGCTCCACAAGCGGCCGCTTTTCTGATAGAGGTGAAAAGTGAAAGGTGTTCCAGATTTCAACGCACGTTCCCAGGTGCTCAAAATTAATCCGGTGCCCTCCACTACAGTGCACCTCATCGCCTGTGTAGTGCCGCTGTGTTAAACCTAATAATCAAACCAATCGTCAATGCCCGAAGAGTCCACACAATATGTGGCTCCATGTATTTGATACGGCGATATAATCCCGTGAAATATTAGCTGAAGCAGAGTAGAACCGCTGGGTCACAGACTAAGCGGAAATAACTCTGTTGGGGGTCCTCACTGAGACCAAAGTTAATGCACACTTGTGTATTATTACCACCTGCTAACCACCCCACACCAAGCAGCTCATACATGGCATGTAATCTGCTCACTTTGTACCACGGCTTTGTACTCGTGGCTTGGCATCTGCAAAATAAAAATGAGGAGAACAAGCCGTGGCAGAATGCAACGCCTTGAACAGAAACTTCCCAGCTGTGTCAACCCACGGCTCCGCAACGAGGCGACAGCATACTATCAACGCCCCGTTTTATTTGGAGCCTTCCCCCTTCTACAACATTTTTGCCTGACTTTGTTGCAGTATTCAGTAGGTATGCACGGAAATCACGTTATGGCACACGTTTCCGCGAAGGCGGTTGGAGCAGCTGGACTAACCCAGAGTTGTGCGGGTCAGCCGTGGCTGGCGCTGCGCTTGTCCGGCAAACTCGGCTGTCCGGAGCCTATTAGGGCCGCACAACAGCAAGTTGTGACGTAAATGAAAAACCCATGCCGTTGCATGCATTTTCCGAAATCGTCTGTGGTGGGCTCACATGGTCTGCATTGGGCCGCCCAAGCTTGCAGCGGCAACCATGACGCGGGAAAAAAAACTTGAACCTCCGATTGTAGCGCGCACGGAACTTTGTGTGCAAGAAAAACGAATGCGAGAGAAACGGGCAATTTATTCCTCGAAGTAATCTCACTCATCTCACTCCTCGTCGCTCTCCCCTGACCACAACATCTCGGCCTTGGTGCCGTCAAGCGCGTTCGTGATGCCACAGTTCTGAACGAACGTTCAACCATGGTCGATGGGATCATGGCCCACGCCTTGCATGCCCATCCCGCGAGCTTCTCCAGAGGCACACGCTTCAGCTGACCGCTCGTTTTGAATGCGTGAGAGCCGCTGCTGCCATTGCTGTTATCAAGCGCGCAAGTGGAATGATTTGACGACTTGTGTGAACGCCGATAGAAAAGCCTAGGCGCCAATGCTTCCTGCGTCCGAAATATCGTTGCTACAAGCTTTGGCGCCACCTTGAGATGGCGATGGTGATGGGTGGGACAAAATTTCCGCTGTTACGGCAGTTTCTGTTTCATATCCGATTCTAACGCGCATGCGATTTTTTGACCTATTTTTCCGGAAAAAAAAGTGCGCGTTAGAATCGGGTAAGTACAGTAAATAGAAAATTTGTGTAATTAAATGTTATCTATGAGGTATACTTTTAAATTGAGACACATTTGAGTTTGTTTCTGTTCATAATGTTTGCCTTGCACTGGCTTTTGAAAATATAGCATTATTTTCTTGCCATTTTTGCCAAAGTTGGCAGTGTCGTTGAGACCTGGCCTGGCACGAGACCACCAACAACAGCAGTGCAAGACAGTGCTTACGCCTCCAGGAAGGGGTGCCCAACACCGTTTAGGACCAGCCGGTACCCGCTGCGGTAGCTCAGTGGCTAAGGCGTTGCGCTGCTGAGCACGAGGTCCGAGGTTCACCCGCCGCGGCGGCCCTTTCGATGGAGGCCTCCCGGCCGCGGCGCCCGCTTTTTCTGATGGAGGCGAAAAGCAAAAACGCCCGTGTGTACGAGATTTCGCACGTTAAATATCCCCAGATCCCCAGGTGGTCAAAATTAATCCGGAGCCCTCCACTACGGCGCGCCTCATCGCCTGCGTTGCGTCGGCGCGTTAAACCCCACAATCAATCAATCAGGACCAGCCGGTTTCCAGGGTGGGGGCTGCCTTGTGCCACTCCGATGGCAGTTTTGCTGCCATTGGCAATCTAAGGCAGCTCGCAGCCGGGCCAACTAAAATTTGGTTTTTGATGTGTTTCCGTACGCGGCTGGCCATGAAAACTCCTGAAAGGCACCTTCACAAACTACGAAGGATTCTTTTTTTTTTTTTAGGGTTCAGAATTCGGTGTAAGCACTCCTCTGAAAGCACAGAACCAAAACTTGGGCATGCAATCCTTAAAATACCATGAGGGTGGTCGACCCCTCGTAAGGAACAAAAAACAAAGCTGCAGGTACTGACCGGGAAACTGTGCTCCTGACTGGGCACTGATGGAAAGCCGGAGGGAACACTGAGCACCTGGGGAGAAAATGCAGGCGTCAGAGAACACCGAAAGCTGCCGCGAAAGAGGTGCAGCACCTGAGGCAGCGTTGGCCTGTGTCCGCGGGATCCTGCCCGCTGCACCTGCGGCAGGCCTGGCCGCCCCGGCCTGCTCCTCCAGCATCAGCGCTGCCACGGCTGCACTGCATGCGCGAGCACAAGTAGCAGAAGATCCACGCCACAGCCACAACGGCGAGTGGAACACCATTCAATTCAGACGCAATTCCCAGCAATGCTTGCACCAGTGCATGGTGCGCTGCACCAAAGCACTCGGTTTGCCGCTGCAGGAATGGTGCCGTGCACCGCGTCCCTCGATTGCGCATGGTGCAGAGAACGACTGCACCCACAACGGAGGAGGCGCAGGGATCAGGTTTCTACCCATTCAAAGAGAGGATGGGTAAAAGCTCGTTAGTTCGAACTCAAAGGGGACCATAAAATTGTTCGAATTAAGCGCAGTTCGAATATCGGGCGGGTTCTAGAATGAATGGAAATCACGCCACACTACGCAGGCAGGTCACAACGAAGCCACCTCTGGACTCGTTATCGCAAATTAGGCGCTATTACATGTTTGTGGCACGTGATTTCATAAATAATAATGGCATGCGCCGGAGCACTGGTGCCGGCGGCGTGGCAGCCTCTGTAGACGAGAAATAAGCTGTTGCAGGAGCGTAGCGTGTGCGCCACGCTGTTGTTTTAATGCTCCGTTGTTTTGCACCTCTAGTAAATTTGGTTTGGATTTGCAGCACATTGTCATCACTCTGGGCCGACTTTTTCTGCCCAAAGCAATGAAAACCAGGGGATCATATTTGAATTAACCGTTCTGGATACCGATGGGTTCGAATTATCGGGAGTCTTTTCCCCCATTGAAATGTACAAGGCTGTGCCAGGACCAGGGCGAGAGTTCGAATTAACCGGAAGTTCGAATTAACAGAGTTCAAATTAACGGGCTTTTACTGTATATGACCATGATAGTTCTTGCCGTGCATGGCACTTGGAAATCGCGCATGGCCATACGCCATCACCACATCGATGCAAAATGGTCTAAAAAGGACATTTCTGAGTCCGTTTGACTGATTATTGAAGTGTAGAGGGCTCAGCCCAAGCCTCTGGAATGGTTATCGTGTTTGCAACACTAACAGACATGAAACAATTGTAGCCCTTACTCTGTTGGTCAAGTGCCAGCTAGAAGTTTTGGCAGTATACTGTTTTGTCTGTTGTGCTGTGCTCAAGTACGGCATTAAAGAAGAAAAAGGTGCAGGGAGTTGGTGCCGTGAGTGCGTGCCATAGTTGTGGGTTGGCAGGCGGCTACCGGCAGTTGCAACGACTGCATGAAAATGTACAATGGTGCCACAGTGAAATACGAAGAATGCAGCACGCAACTTTCAGGACATGCCGCGCATCCTGGCGACAGGCCGTGTATGCGCAGTACGAACAAGTTACGAGAGTTCGTGTCCAACCTTGGTATGGAAAGACCATCATTCCGCGTGTGGGCGTTTTGGTTTGTCTTCCCACCGAGTTAGGTGACGGCTCACGTGAGCATTATCTAACTTCATTGGTGCGGTGAATGAAAGCGGTGCACACTACCATATTTCCTTATTTTTTATTTCGTGGAAAGCACCCAACAACTCATGGAAAAGCAATGGTCTTTGCATACCAAGGTTTTTTCATGAAATCTCGTAACTTGTCCTTACTGTGCATACAGGCCCCACGCAAGGATGCGTGGCATGTAGTGATAGCCATGCACTCCGTTGTTCGTATTGCACGATTGTATGTCAAGCGCGAAAATACGCAAAATAAACTTTGCGTCGTCGCTCATGCATTCGGCGCAACCAAAATGGCCGTAAACTCCGAGTGGTACAGGATGACAGGCAAAGATGATGAGCAGACAACTACACTTGCACCTCGTTCGTTGTAAACATGCAGTGGCACTGCTGACGGTGCAACCATGGTGCATGCCACCGCGGAGCCATGCCTGTGCACTGCACCACAGAAATTTCTCTGCAACGTTGCCATGCACTGCTTCTGAAACGAATGGGGCTAAGCGCTTCACTGACAGTTCGCACACAAAGCTGGACACACACAAAATGGAAAAGTGCCAGCTTTCTTTGCTATCCATGGTCAAACAAATTAGAGACGCTACTATGCAAAAACAAAAAGTTCATTCCATTGTTTGAGTAGACTGTTCAGGGCTACCAAGCACTCGTGTTCATTGTGTCCGAAAGCAAAGCCGAAAGAATCTTGATATGAGGACCGACATTGCAATCGATTGTCAGCAATACCTACCGTAAAACTTGAGGGCAGCAAAGACGACGTGAATAGCTGCTGCAGGGCGTCTGGCGTGCTACACCACCGTGCTGCAAGTAGGCATGGAATCACTGGACGGGGAAAGAAGGGCTCACCTCGGGTAATGCTGACCATTTTCAGTAGCCTGATCAGCAGCAGCAGCAGCAGCAGTGCGCTCAGAACGGCAGTTTCCCCTACTGTGGCAACCACGAAAGGCTCCCCCAACCGTACCATGCGTGCAAGCCTGGCACTTAGCGGGGCCGGCTGCTGCTGCCTCGAACGATCAGGTCGAGGGAGGGCGAAAAGCAAACGCAGTGCCTCTTCTGCGGACAGACCACAGGATAATGTTCGGCTTTGTTCTGAGGAGCAGGATCGTGGTGGGGTTGGTCCTGTAAGCTTAATTTTTTTGTGTGTGGGTGGTTGGTTCCCAAATATGCAGCCGGTCCAATATTTGCAGTAGCCAAGGCCATCTTAGCTTAGCGCTTTTTGCAAGTACGGTCCACAGAAATCTGGTCTGTTTACTAATACCTTTTTGTGTGTGTGTGGTTGGTGCACGATCTGCAGGGTAGTGTAGGTCATGCTAACTCAGCTCAGCTCTTTTTCCTTTTTCTTTTCTTGCGTGTGGTTGCTTCACAAATTTGAGGCCGAATTTTAAGGCTGGGCGAAAATTGCCATCCGAGTCCTTTTGCTGCAATGGAGGTCCCCTGAGGGTGGTGAGCTACCATCAGAAGCTCATGGTTGGTGCACTGATGCCCATATATACGAGCTCAGCCAACACACCCTACCACCACTGCCACATACCCACTCGAGGTAACTGGTCATGACGATGACAGCTACCATCCGAAGATCATGGCATATTCATAAGGACGTACTATTATAACTACTCACGCTCTCACTTTCTCTGCTTTTCCATGCGTTGTCCTCATACTGTCGGTATGTTTGTGCATGTTATCCCCCTATGCAATGAAGGGAAATTTCTGTAATGGATTGGCTAGTGTTGTTCTTCAATGAATACTGAAATGGATAGCCCTACTACTTGCTGCTTCAGTTGGGGTGAGAAAATTAGGAGGAAAAGAAAGGGAGAAATAGGGAAGTAAAACCTAACAAGTAAGAAGGGAGATAAAATCACATTGGGGCGGAGCAAAAAAAAAAACGCAACAGGAAAGAAAGCAGGAGTGTTGTAAGCTGGGCTAGTTGGTACTGTTTCATAACGGCTAACAGCACGAAAACTGGGCGAAAACAGCGCTTCTTTGACTGCCCCCCCCCCCCCCCCCCTTTTCGCGTTTCCGTTCAGTTTTCGCGCTGTTAGCCATCAAGGAAAGAAAGACCTCGGTCCCAGGGGTTAGAAAAGTTCCGAAAATACCGGATCATTAGGAAAATGAACAGTGCCTTTGACAGCTATTCCGCCACGGTCCAAGAAAGAGATAGAGATGCGGCAGTCGCACAAGTATTCTTTTACACTCATAATCGGCTATTGCCGATTGGAGTTTACCGAAAAATGAAAACTTCGTCCAAACTTGCATTGCATCATGAGAAAGAAAAAAAAAAAAACGTGCACCGGACGAATGGAGCGCGACACCAACCGGGCCCTTGACAGCACAGACAGCACGGAAGAAAGAAACCGTGTTTTGATCCTCAACACCGACACGACATGCCGAACAGGGCCACCTCAAATGGTGCACAAAGAAAAGCTGAGCATTATCTTGTGGTCTGGTCCGCAGGATAGGCACTGCGATATGCAAACACGTAGTCCCTCGAAAACAAACCGCGAAGCAGGGCGGGGGTAGGGGGCCAAATGCGCTGCTCCCTCCATCCATGCAGGCGATCGAAAGCAGACCAACCTTTCCTGAAGTGGCGGGCAGGCCAACTTGTGAAACATGTGCGCGCACACTTACGACCCGCGAAATCACCCGCACAAAACGCGCCACAGCCTCAGAGTAAACAGTCAGCGCAGAACACAGTCGCAAGGAGGACACACAGACAGAGATATCAAACAAGGAGAAATGACAGATGACAAACAACGGCGGGATTGCACGGTGGATTGGACTGGATTGGCTATACCCGCATACAAGTTTTTCTGATACAGGAAAACAAAAAACAATTTCTGATTAAAAATTTCAAGGCCGGCAACTAAAGGTCCCAGCCGACATAACAAAACCCGTATACTGCAAGGTGGATCTCCAAGGGAGTGGTTTTTGGCATAGAGTTTTTTCAATATTATCAAAAGAGAAACTGGTTTTTCGCACTCGATCTCATCCCACTACTTTCTGCGCATGCGCCCCGTTACTATAGCAACAGAAACGCGTCGTCTGTTTTCAGGACGCCGCAGCGCGAAATTCAAACAGGAAAGCGCGGTGGTGCCGCACGCCGCACGTCGAAACGCGTCGTCACCGCAGATCCGATCGCCGCAGATTAATGCAAACGCGAGCGCAAGTGATTCGGCGCATTTATCTCAGCCTAGAGATGAACACCTGATCTGACGGTTACTGTCCAATTTCAATATGGGCTAGCTGTCCGTCGATTACAAAAAGTAATCCGATTTATCGGCGGGCATTAATAAGTTAATTGATCGGTTAATCGATTGGTGCCAAAAACTACATTGCGAGTTCGTTTCGTGCGTGTGTGTGTGTATGTGTGTGTGTGCGCGCGTGTGTGTGTGTGTGTGTTGTGTGTGTGTGTGTGTGTGTGTGTGTGTGTGAGAGAGAGAGAGAGGGGAGGGAGGGAGGGAAAGAGAGAGAGAAAGTGTGCGCGTGTTTTTTTTTTTTTTTCATTTTTGCTTTGAGGTCTCACACGCGCAACAGTTAAAATCATAATCTTGCATTTTTAGGCAATACATCGTCTATGCGTGTGGTTGTACAGATGGTGCGATAGACAGACACTCGCGTAGTTGATGTGGTTGGAACGCTATGTACTTAGTGTCGCGATTCTTCAAAGAAGCGAACCCGGAGCCTTTAATTGTTGCCACCTCAAACGTGTGGTTTTATTATGGCATTACACGAGTGGTCTGTTATGATGTAAGGCGTCACCGTGAGGCAATCTTACGTAGAGTTTGGGGGAGCTTGATTTCTGGTTCAATGCGCTCACGTGCGTTGATCAGACTATCTGGTAAAATATTTTAGCGTGAATAATGCATTAATCAATTTTTCGGTAGGGTCTATCAAACCCCCACCTCTAGCTTTCACCGCAATGGTCGCTTGATACAATCGGCGCTCTTGGCTGTCCACCCTATCCTGGTAGCGTGTGCTTCAGAAACCGCCTCGCCGATGCAAGCACGATATTGTCATTTGCAAGGGATGTATGCTTTGTTTTGCTTGTCCTGATTTTATTTGATGAAGATGTTCTGTTACACGTGTGTTGTGAAAGAGAAAGAGAGTTCAGGTAAGTTGCTCAACAGTCAGGTTTTTAGGTGTGGTCAGTGTCATGGAGTTCCTAAAGGAGACAATCCACATGCCCGTGGCTGTTCTGTTTTAGTAACTAGTAAATCAATAGAAGCAGCTCCCCGTTGTGATATATTTGTATACACTGTGTACCCCACATACGTTTATTCAACAAAATTAGCCCTATTTATTCACATGTAATGAATATGTGCCGTGCTTCGCTCTTTGCAGTTTTACCTGCCATAAACATTGGTGCGACGCTCCTGTTACTGAGAAACTGGCATCGCACTGGAGAGGCCGTTCTGGTAGGTTGAACAAGCGGGCTTTCAGTGTAGGCAATGTTGTGGTGTCACTAAAGGAGGTCTACATGCCATTGGAAGCATATTGGACCATATTGGACTCGTGTCTTGGTGAGAGAGTGAGTAGAAGCAGCTGTGTATTGTAGGTATACAGTGCATTGCCTCCATCTTTTTAAATATTGTGTATGTCATGCTGGGTTTCATGCTGGTGTATGGCAACACTGGTGCATGTCATGCTGGTGTATGTTATGTATGCACGTCATGCTGGTGTGGGCCTGAATTCACAACTGTCATATTGGACTCATGTATTTTTCAGGATTGCTTGTTTGCTGTGAGTACCATTAATTGAATATTGTAAACATTGGTCGTGCTTCTGCAGAGGTCGTTACGTGTGGGGTGTTCCTGCATTGTACCCATGTAAATGCGGAAACTTTTTTTCAACAAGTAGGCCTGTTGGATGCCTCGCTTTCTTTTTTCGGATTTCCGGACAAGTACAAGTTGCTGAACTGGCTTGGGATATTGTTTCTCAAGTTTTTTAACAGCGATTCTGTTCTGCGAATCATAATTTTTCGTGTCCGCATATAACCATACCAAGAAATTTCCACCGCGTGCACGTGAGCGTGAGCCTCGCGGCGACCACCCGGCAGTTAACAAAACCAAGAAAATGCTTAGCGCTCGTGTGTGCGTGCCTCGCGACACCCGCCCGGCGTCCCCTGCGCACGTTCGTTAAGCCAAGCATACCCACTTAGGACGATTGTTCAACATTGTGGCGACCGCCCGGCAGTTAAAAAAAACATAAAAATGCCGAGCGCTCGTGTGTGCGTGCCTCGCGGGGACCGCCCACCATCCCGGACGCACCTTTTTCAAGGCAAGCCCACTTATGGAGATTGTTCAAGCCCACATAGGGAGATTGGCCGAGATTAGTAAAAAAACGAACTCCAGCGTTCGCCGTAATCGTGGCAACACTTGCCCGGAACGAGAAAGACACGTCATAGCGTACGCCCCTCAAGGTGATGTCCAATGATTATCACTAAAAAAAAATATAGAAAACTCACACTTATAGCAACAATGATGGACTAGAGGTCGTTGCGGCAGCGATGAAGGAGAAAATAGGCTGCAGTCGTGGAAATAAACCTTCGTGGTAGTCTTGCAGGTTACGTACAGCTTCGCTACCTTTAAGGTGAGATTTTTTCATTTTTTAGTAAATAAATGCACTGCAAGAAATGCAACATAAAAAAGAAATTGTCTTCTGGTCAAATCGCCCTCTTTTGCGAATCATATAAATTTAATGGGCAATTTTTTCTTGCTTGACATTTCCGGATCCATCAAACAGTAGAAACTATGCATTGTTTGACTTTTGGATGCCCTGCATGCGTGCCCTTCACGCACTAAATGAGAAAGAATGAGATAAGGTAATCTGATCATTGAGATACACCATCAGACGCCACATCACAGCCTTGTGCAAATAATTTTTTTTTAAATAAATGGATAGTTCATGAATCCTGGCCTATTTGTCATTTGTATTCAAGCATTTTGTTATTGATTAGCATAATCCAGTTTTGTCAACGAGTGCCTGAACCAAATTCTTAAGAACCCTCACTGTTTTCTTTACAATAGCAGCGCGTATATTACTTTTTCTGACTGCGTTGCTTTTGGCAACTTCAAATGAACGACGTAAACGCGCGTTGCGCGGTGTGTGGGCGCATCTGCTCGAGAGCATTCGCGTTAGTTCATGCCGTGTGCTTCTTGGTGAAATTTATGAAGGAGCAGAAAAACAACCGCGTGATGAAGCGTATCTTTGCAACAAAAACAAAATTATTTCGGTTCCCGCAAGCATATTTTCTGGCCAAATGAAAAAAAGCATGCGCGCATGGCGAGAAGCACGCGCGAGGAGCTTCAACCCCGCAGTTGCGGGTATACGTTTCCTTTTAGGGCGCAGTCCTTTAGCGGCCGCATCTGGGCTGAGCCGCGTCGTCGTCGTAACCGAGTGAACGATATGGGACAGAGAGAGAGAGAAAGAGAGGGAGAGAGAAAAGAAAAGGAAAGAGAGCGAAGGAGGAGAGTGTCACGAAATTGTGAGGGGGGGGGGGGCAGGGCATACGAGATGAGAATTAGAACGGAACAGCGGGGTAAAAAGGGGGGGCGGGAGCGGGTGAGAGGGCGCGGGGCGAAGAGAGTGAACGATGGCCAGAGAGAGAGAGAGAAAGAGAGGGAGAGAGAATAAGAAAGAGAGCGAAGGAGGAGAGTGTCACGAAATTGGGGGGGGGGGGTTGGATTAGGGGGCGAAAAGGGGGCGGTGCGATGAGAGTTTAAAACAGGGGTGATGGGAGATGGGGGGGGGGGGGGGGGTAAGGAAGCAAATCTATTCGGTTAGCTAGGAGTAGGGCAAGTAAGCGTAATAAAACGGGCAAGTCGGTTGCTGACAACCGACGCCCCTATTCAAAGGGAGAGCAGTTGATCATCATCATCATCACCGACTAGTGAATTAAAAAACAAATAAACGGATAAGGAAGCTGAGGTTCACACTTTTTTTAGCTGGGGAAAGTGTTGAAACATCGCTTTTCATATCGCATACAAACGGATGTATGTTGGCGCGCTACGGATACGGATACGATTTTATGGCTTTTCCCTTCTAAACGGGCGAACTACCCCACTAGACAATGCTATGAGTGTCCTAGCCACACAGTTTACCGTCTAACACTTCACATCAGTCAGTTCTTCTTGCTGCCCTTATACTGATCGCTGCCTCCAGGCCTAGTTCGCTCGATCACTCTCCTCGACTCCACGTGCACAGCCCCACCGGCGTCCGCTGGGTTAACCTCACTAGCCATATGATGATGATGATGATGAATGACCTCCCTTTCGTATTGAGGGGACGGCATGCGCCATGTAGCCTATCTTAGTCATTTAATGAAATTTAGTTAACCCTCAACTCGTGTTTCTTTTCAATTATGTCCTGCCGCTACCCCTGGCTGGGATGACACTTTATCTACATCTTCCATGCTTTTTCTCCACCAATAATCTAGCCTCTGGTCAGTAGTACCTATTGCATACCAGTTATTGCTTCCATTAGCTGCGAAGCACAGTGCTTCAGGAATTAAGGCTTTACTTCCTATTCTAACTGGCTGAGTCTTCTGGCATTCCATTACAACATGACCCATTGTTTCTTTATCCCTGCCACATCCCACACATGTCTCATCCTGGGCCGAATATTTGCTCATGTAAGTTCGAGTTCTCAAGCAGCCAGCCCGGGCCTCAAAGAGCAGCGCACTGCGTTTATTGTTGTCATAACAGTTCTATTTCCGGATCTCTTGTTTTATAGATTCCCAATGATTCCTTCTTTTTGATTCTCTCCGCCCACATGCGCGTCTTTGTTTCCTTCACTTGCTTTTTAACTGCCCCCCATTGTTTATCTCCCGCGGTCAAGTTATATTTATTCGCCAGCTTTCGCGTCCTCATCCGCCATTGGGTGTCCACACTTTTAAGGTACAGGTACCTGTGCTCTCTGGCTGCCCACTTCTCATCTAAAGGTCCAAGCCGCTCAACAAAACGTATTTTACTTTGCGGTTCCCTCGCCTCAAATGAAGCCAAACCCATATCGCCTTGTACCGCATCATTCGTAGTCTTACTGTGAGCTTCCCGTGATCATCTGCCGACTGCCTTTTGGTTAACCTCGAGTCCCGAAAGGATATCTTACTTTAAGCATAATACGGCATTACCCCTTTCCAGATGCCTCGTACTACCTCGTACTTGTTGTATCCCCAAAGTGCTATGTGGTTCATTATTGCTGCCTTTCGCCTCCCTTTCAGTTTGAGGTGTTCTTCAAGGGAATTCAGGTGGCCTTTTCCTTCATTAAGACAGATCCCCAAGTATTTGTACTGATTTACTAATGGTATGGCTTCCTGTTGAATCCTTGCTGGCATTCGCTTCCTCGTTAAACACCACGAGTCCAGATTTCTGTGGGTTAAAATGTAGGCCTAGTTACGTCGCCTCATCACCACAAATCTCTGCCAGTTTTTGTACGTCTTTCGCATTTTCTGCCAGCAGCACTATGTCATCCGCGTACATCAATCCCGGGATTCATTGCTGCACGAACTCTCCATTCCTTCGGTACGAGAAGTCAAAGCCCAATCCACTTTCCTGCAATTGTCTTTCCATTCCTCTAACGTAAAGTGTGAACAGCAATTGCGAAAGAGCGCACTCCTGTTTTAAACCTCTTCGAGTCTATACCGGCTCTGTGCATGTACGCCCTTCCCATGTGATACGCGCCTTGTTATACTCTTGTTCTCCTACAAATTCTAATCAAATCCCCTCTTCTTCTAGTGCATGCCACAACAATCCCATATTTACGTTGTCCTAGGCTCCCTTTATGTCCAGAAACATTAGCCATGTTCGTCTGCCATGTGCTGCCGAAATTTCGATGGCATGGGTTAATGCGAAAATATTGTCTTCTAAGCGCCAACCCGGCTGAAATCCATTTTGCAGTTCCCCTAAAATACCGTTACTTCCCCCCACTTCAACCACTCGGATTTGATGGCTTGTATAGCTAATCTATAGAGCCCTGACATGACTATAATCGGCCTGTATGAGCACGCCTTGTCTTTCTCTCCCTTGCCGTTATAGATCAAACTCATTCTGCTTTCGCGCCATTGCGTTGAAATACTCAGATTTTATAGCGCGCTCGATGGCTTTATACAAGTGCGCCTTTCCCGCTGGTACCAACTGGTTGATAATCTCTATTCCATCCGGCCCTGTTGCCGTATGTTTGGGAACATTGTGCTCTTCCTTTTCCCAGTCCAAAAATTCTGTATTGAATTTTTCATCTGTCGTGCTTCTATTGGCCACCTATGTCCGGTTAGCAGATATCTCACTTGTTTGGGTCACTAGCCACTGCAGCGCCTCCTGGTGGCACGTCGGGCCAAAAGCCCAGCTCCCGCTCAAGAGTCAGCCCACTAGATTGGGCCGTTTGAAGTTGTGGGCGCGCCAGCACCACATGCTCCACATTCTCCTCTTCGGCACCACAGAAAGTGCAGCCAGCGCTAGTAGACAATCCACACCGCACTTAATTGTCATTGCCTGGTTCTCAGCACCACAGTGCGCCTCAAACAACCCGCCGCTCCAGAAGCACGAAAGCAGCTGAGGATGGTGGGCCTGGCAGCTGAGCAGCTGCAAGGTTTTCCGGAACGAGAAGCTTTGCACGCACGAAGACGGCGAGGTCCATCGTATTGGACCATCGTTTTGCTCTTTGCACAGTCATAGCGAAATAAAAAGAAAGTACAGCATAAAAACCTAGGTTTATTTTGTTTCGTATGTGTTTTGTAGAAAAATTTTACGCCCTAATGCAAGACTTAGTGGTCTTGGAGTGGCACTCGTAAAAGTTCAAACTTGTTTTCCCATATGGTTTTTAATCCTCCATAGTGAGACGCTGAACGCACTGTAGCCGATACCACCGGAAGAGCACGCGATGTTTTTACGAATTGTTTGTTTTTAGAATTGTATACACAATATTTGAGTGAAACTTTAACCAGGTTATATACCTTAAAGGCAGATTTCTCATATTCGCTGACTACTTGAGCCTCGACCTATATTTTATTCGAGTTTTTTAACATTCCTGACATTTTGTGAAGCGACTGCTGTAGATATCAGAGTGAGGTGGATGTAAAATAGCAATGAGTGTCACTAGGTGCTTGTGCCACCCAAAAATATTCAAGTGACTGAAACACACGAATTTATTACATCGAATGAAACGAAAGCAAGCAAGAATAGCACAGTAGTAACATCAAAGTAAAGGCGTTCGTGTTTTTTGTAGCGTAAGCTACACTGGCCGAGGTTGAGCAGTTCCTCGCGGGCCGTGAAGAGCCGTTCTGCGCAAGCGCGAGGAGCATTGGATTGGTTTGAATCGGATTGGATTCGATTGGATTGGATTGACTTGGACTGGACTTGATTAATTTGGATTGTTGGATTGAAATCCAATCCAATTGGAGTACGGGTGTGTAGAGAATTGTGTCTGCACATTCCATAGGAGTGACGTCATTGCCGCGGCAGACGCACTGGCGCAGGCGCGTGCCTAGCTGTGCGCCTCCGTTGCGCAGTAGCTAAGTCTGACGCTGCGCAGGAGCCGCTTGATAGCCGTTTTGCGTGGCTCCTGGAGAGTAGTGCTCCACATGCGCGAGGAGCAGTGACTGGACTGGACCGGACTGGACTGGACTGGATTGGATTGGATTAAATGGGATGGGATGGATTGGATTGGATTGGATTAAATGGGATGGGATGGGATTGGATTGGATTGGATTGGATTGGACTTGACTAGACTGGACTGGACTGGACTGGACTGGACTGGACTGGACTGGACTGGACTGTACTGGACTGGACTGAATTGAATTGAATTCTATTGGACTGGACATCATTTTAACAGTGTAAGCATAATCAGCTAATTCTACACAACCAGGAAACCTAAGAATAACCAGCTGAACCTTAGCTCACGCCACGTATACCCTGGCATAGCCGAACTAAGTCACTGCTAATTGTTTCACGCACTTGGCACCATGTAATATTTTTTTATTTTAGCCACATTTTACATGTTCATAATACAGTATTTTACATCATTCAAAGAAATATCTGCGAGAAATAAATAAAACGCCTTGAAAGCGCAACGAACAGGTGTGCAGGATGAACGATATTGAACTCACTCCTCTGTCAACAAATATATACCATTTTATATTAGAACTCAGAAGACCGAGCACAAAAATAATAGATGACCAGCTGCTTACAATACCAATGAACATATTACGAAATTACGGACTGGGTTACAATTATTCCACGGCGGCGAATCACCCTGTCAGAAATTTCCGCTGTAACAAACAGACCTGCAACCAAACGTCCTGTGACAAAAGGACATGTGAAGACAGGGTCAGGATAGTTTATCAAACCCGGTTTTATCAAACGGCCTTTAATCAAACGCCGTCATCGACGGACGTTTTATCGAAGCCGTTTAAACGAAAGAGCTTCACTCAGGCTTTTTAGGCCCCACAATTCGCACTGGTCTTTTTAATTTTCTCCGCCTTCTCTATGCGTCTGTGCTGAGCGACGTTGGTGTCCACAACAACTCTGTTTATTCAAGAAAATTTTTAGCAAATTTTTTTATCTTCTCTAACTTTTCTATGTTTCTCTGATACCTGAAGTTTTTGTATGATAAAGGCGCAGGTGTGGCTGTGTTAAAACGAATATCCTACTTGCTCTAGCCCCCCCCCCCCCCCCCCAATCGCAACTTATTACGGCATTTGAGCCTATAGCCTGGAAAACTGTTATATTTTGTAGCGATGCAGCGATGGCGTAGAGGTAGAACACCCGCCTCGCCTGCAGAAGGACCGTGGTTCGAATCCCGGTGCCGGACAATTCCCACCGGATTAAAAAAAAAAAGAAAAATCCGCGTATTGATGGAATTGCCAAAGGGACTTGGGGTGCGGTCTGACCCCGGCGACCATTGCCGGTAATGCACTCCCTCACCAGAGCAGGATTGGCCACCCTGGTGTAGTAACGGCCACAATGTCCCATGAATACGCCAATTAACCCTGGGCCCTCAGTCCGCAGCGGCTGCGAAGCAACTGACCACGGCGACGGTCAGACCTGTGGCGCAGCAGAGGGTGCTAAGAATCGCTGGATCCGGACAGGCCGCCAATGGAATCTGAACCTGGCAACGTTTAACGCGCGAACCTTATCTAGCGAAGCAAGTCTCGAGGTGTTGTTCGAGGAATTAGAGGGCACTAAATGGGATGTAATAGGGCTCAGCGAGGTTAGGAGGGCAGGCGAAGCCTTTACGGTGCTGAAAAATGGACACGTCCTATGTTACCGTGGTCTAGAGGACAGAAGAGAGCTGGGAGTGGGATTTCTAGTCAATAAAAGCATAGCTGGCAACATAGACGAATACCATAGCATTAACGAAAGGGCAGCAGGTCTTGTAATTAGGCTCAATAATAGGTACAAGCTCAAGGTGGTGCAGGGTTACGCGCCCACATCCAGCCACGACGACGAAGCAGTGGAACGCTTCTATGAAGATGTGGAATCGGCAATGGCCAAAGTTAAAACACAGTATACCGTAGTTATGGGGGACTTCAATGCTAAAGTAGGCAAGAATCAGGCTGGAGACAAGGCAGTTGGGAACTATGGTCTGGGCTGTAGAAACAGCAGGGGGGACCTACTAGTTGAGTTTGCAGAAGGGAATAACCTACGCATAATGAATGCCTTCTTCTGTAAACGGGAGAGTCGGAAGTGGACCTGGAGGAGCCCGAATGGGGAGCACAAAAATGAAATAGACTTCATATTATGCGATAACCCTGGCGTCGTGGAGGATGTGGAAGTGCTCGGAAGGGTAAGGTGTATTGGCCACCGTATGGTAAGATCTCGAATTAGGCTAGATTTGAGGAGGGACCGTAACAAGCTAGTACGAAAGAAGGCAATAAATGAGCTAACAGTAAGACGTAAAGTAGAAGAATTCAGGATCGCGCTGCAGAACCGATATTACGCTCTTAACGAGGAAGCCGAGCTTACGACACAGGAAGCCAGCGACAACCTTACACGCATTATCACGGAGTGTGCAGTAAAAGTCGGGGGCACTATGGCTAGACAGGATACTGGTAAACTTTCACAGGAGACGAAAGATCTAATCAGGAAACGCCAAACCATGACCATCTCCACCGCAGCTGACAGAATAGAACCTGCGGAGCTCTCGAAGTTAATCAATAAGCGTAAGACAGCTGACATACGGAAGTATAATATGGATAGGATCGAATACGCTGTAAAGAACGCAGGTAGCCTGAAAGCAGTGAAGAGACGTCTTGGCGTGGGGAAAAATCAGATGTATGCACTTAAGGATAAGCAAGGCAATGTCATCACAAATAGGGATAAAATAATCACAGTGGCCGAGGAGTTCTATAGGGATCTGTACAGTAGCCGGGACATCCAGGATAATGCCGAAAGAGACAGTAGTTCAGAGGAGATAGACATCCCACCAGTAACGACCGAAGAAGTAAGGAAGGCTTTGAAAGAATGAAAGGGGGCAAAGCACCTGGAGCGGATCAGATAACAGCAGACCTCTTGAAGGATGGCGGAGAAACTGTACTTGAAAAACTGGCAAACCTGTATACGCAATGCCTAATGACCGCAATGGTACCGGAATCTTGGAAGAACGCGAACATCATCCTAATCCATAAGAAAGGCGACATGAAGGACTTGAAAAATTACAGGCCGATCAGCTTACTGTCAGTCGTCTACAAGGTATTTACCAAGGTAATCGCCAACCGAATTTCTGCAACCTTAGATTTCAGTCAACCTAAAGAACAAGCCGTGTTCCGTAAAGGTTATTCAACAATGGACCATATTCACACGATCAATCAGGTGATAGAGAAGTGCGCTGAGTATACTGAACCCCTATATATAGCCTTCATAGATTATGAGAAAGCATTTGACAACGGTCGAAACCCTAGCAGTCATTCAGGCATTACGGAACCAGGGGGTAGATGAGCATTATATAAGAATACTAGAGGATATCTACAATGGGTCTACACCTACCATCATCCTCCATAGGGAGAGCAGTAAAATACCTATAAGGAAGGGTGTCAGACAAGGAGACACAATGTCTCCAATGTTATTCACAGCATGTTTACAAGAAGTATTCAGAACATTGGATTGGGAACAGGTGGGAGTAAGGGTTAATGGAGAATACCTCAGTAACCTCAGATTTGTTGATGACGTTGCCTTGCTAAGTAACTCGGGGGACGAATTGCAAAGCATGCTTTCCGCACTGGGCGAACAGAGTAGAACCGTGGGCCTGAAAATTAATATGCAGAAAACTAAAGTAATGATCAATAACCTCGGGACAGCACAGCGGTTTGAGATAGGTGGCGAGGCAGTGGAAGTGGTAAGCGAATATATCTACTTAGGCCAAGTTGTGACCCCAGATCCCAACCATGAGGCAGAGATAATTAGAAGGATCAGAATGGGGTGGGGTGCATATGGCAGACATTCTCAGATAATGAATAGCAGACTACCATTGCCGCTGAAGAAGAAAGTGTATGACAGCTGCATCTTACCGGTACTCACCTACGGGGCAGAAACTTGGAGGCTCACTAAGATGGTTCAACTGAAATTGAGAACGACTCAGCGGGCAATGGAGCGGAAAATGATAGGTGTAACATTAAGGGACAAGAAGAGAGCGGAGTGGGTCAGGGAGCAAACTGGTGTTAAGGACATATTAGTAGGAATTAAGAAGAAGAAATGGACGTGGGCAGGGCATGTAATGCGAAGGCAAGATAACCGCTGGTCATTAAGGGTAACAGAGTGGATACCTAGAGAAGGCAAGCGTTGCAGGGGGCGGCAGAAAGTTAGATGGGCGGATGAGATCAAGAAGTTTGCGGGGATAAATTGGTCACAGTTGGCACAGGACCGAGGTAATTGGAGAATAATGGGAGAGGCCTTTGCCCTGCAGTGGGCGTAGATAGGCTGGTGATGATGATGATTTTATTATAATCACGCTTTTAATGGTCTGCAAAAATGGGTGTAGCACTACTTGATGCTGGTGTTACCGATGCAGAAATCTCAGCTGTAGAGCTAGCAATGGGCTCCTTCCTGGAGTATACCGGCATGGCGATTGGTAGCTAGGGGCAGTCTGGCAGTGGTAAGAGCGACCTTATAACTGGCGCACGCAGGATTACATGTTGCGTGCCGAGGGGGAGATGGGGGAGGGGGCCCGGTTGCGATGAGGAGACGCCGAACAAGAACGAAGAAAATAAATTTAGGGGGAAACAGAAAAAAATAACCAAGGGCGTGAACAAGTAACCCATTCCAAATTAAATCAACATAGGAATGCCATGGATGGCTCTGGATGACCCCTGATGGTTTTGTTTCTTTTCTTTGTTTCTTGTTTCTCCGGGACATTGCAAATTGGCTGATGGTTTTGAGGGAGCAGGCGCTGGAGCCGCTAAGGTTACGGCGTAGCTAGCGAGAGAAAAAAACTAGCTGTAGTCGCTAGTTGTCCTGGGATAAGGCCCGCCGTCACATGGCGTTTCGGCATTGGGCGGTTGGTAATAAGCCGGTTAGTAACAGATGAGCAATCCCGATAGGCCGGTTCAAAAGTTGGTATTTATTATAATAATTTTATAATAAAAGCTTATGATAACTTGAATATTATTATGAATGAGGGAACGATACATTACTCCGAGCTGTTTTAGACTCAGTTAACAGTTCCAAATAATTACTACTTTAGCGCATTTTATTTACACAGACCAATAATACTGGAGCCACAAATTCTTAAACTGTCGGCTTCAGTTTATTTTTGCCGGGTTGGCTTCATTTCTTCAAGAGAACATAGGTTCCAAGTGGTGATTTGCGAGTGCGTGACGATGTTTGTGACTGTTTTTAAAACTACATTTTTTGCCGTAGACCAACAACTTCACTGCATATTACTCTCTGAGTGAAATGCTCATAGAAAAGTGCTGAAAGTACTGTGAACGTGGACTCCTAAAATTTTTGGCACCGTTTGTCCCAAAGTTTTTTGGTTTAACGTACTTCATAAAAGATCATGAAAGATTTTTAAAGTGCAAGGAGCCAAGGCGGTACTCACCTTCCTGCTGATGAGAGCGTGGCGACGCATATTCTATTTGGCGGGGACCATCCGTGCTCACCCTCCCTTTTTTGTGTGTTCATAATTCGACAAGCTTCAGCGATGCGAAACGGGAGCGGATTAGCCGGTACTCCTTTGCACTCTTCGCAGGAAAAAGGAAGGGGGTGGGCATCACATTGCGTCAGTTTGTCAAAACTTGTGGCAACACGCCTCATCCCGGCCATGAAAAGTGTTGCACGGAAGCTACACAAACAAGATTGCAAAGGATATACAATAAATTGTTTGTAGCCCACAACCTGAAGTACTCAAACCCAGGAGGCGTTTTTCCTAACTGTTTTCTGGGCGCCACAATTTTGAGTCAACCAATGCGGCGCAGCCTCAAATCTAGCCTGTTCTCATATTCAGCAGCAGAAAAAGTTTAGACGCCGTCGGAAGCTGGTACGTTAGTCATACAAGCCTAAAATTTTGCCGCTGGAACCATGCTACTGATATCCCGGAGTCAATTATCCTAGCTGTCTTCGTTAGAAAACAGCGGCCGTTTGTTTTCTGCACCTTCGAGTCACGCCCCGGACGAGCTGAGCGTCGGGGATGTGCAATCAGGTTTCGGCGGCGCGTGTCCCTAAATCCTGGGAATGTAGGTCAAGACGTACACGAAAAAATGGCTACGGCTTAGCTCAGCTAACCTGGATATGCAAAGCAAAAGTTTGGCTTAGTCTGGTTGAGCCTTACTTTCGATTTGTTAACCTTTGATTTAGCTGTACTGGCGACCACGTCTCAAAGCCGTTCGGTTCGGTGCAACGCTCACAGAAGGAGGCCGGGCGAACGCGGCGTTCATTCATGGCAAACGCACCGTTCCTCTTCTCCGGGCGCGGGACGAGCCACGTTGCCCGAAACGACCTAGCGCCGCATGCATGGGAGGCTGCGGGGGTTGTCCGCAGCGGCGGTGGCGACCGCTGTCGGCGCCCGCAGGCGCCAACAGCGGGTACACTGTAGCCCGGCGATCACACGATGCGCTTCGAGGGGTGTGTCGCCGGGGGGGTGTCTCTCGTCAAAGGTGACCGTGCGCATCCTCCATGAAATCAATGGACGAAAGTAGTAAAGCTTTGCTTTAAAAAAAGGTTCTGCAGGGATGTCAAGGGGATGGAGCTCACCCGCTGGATCTTTTTGCGGTGGCACTGGTCGCAAGCACTGATGTACCGGCGTACGGAGTGTTATAAGCCAGGCCAAAAGAATCGGCGGCGTACTGCTGAGATGCCCAGCACTGGCAGGTTGTGAAGCTGCTGTATTACACAGGAACGCAGTTGCTGGGGGAAAACGAGCAACAGCTCAGGACCGTCAGGACGGACATTGCGACGGTGCAGGATGCTGTAATGGAGCGCAAACTTTACCGTCGAATGTGTCAGGTGAGGTGGAGTTAAGGTTGTTTATAATATATCGTATTTGCGGGTAATGACGCTGCTCTTCCTCATGTAAATAGGTCCAGATATGGGGCGTACAAAAGCTGCACCGTCATCATCACCACCATCATCATCCCCGCGCAGAACCTTGATTATAGACTGGCTGTCGTGCGTGCCCGTCTGCTTGCAGGCGCAACGTGCGCTTAGGACGAAGAAATGTATTGGAAGAAACAGTCGCAAACGCGGTGTAGCAGAATGAGAGCCCGTGGAAATGATTCATCCCCAAAAGACGATGAAGCAACAGAGAAGAAAGTGTCGGAAGAGCCATGTAACCGTAAAGAAGTCCTTAATACGTAGAGCTAGCACGTGAGCAGGCTTGAGCGCACTGAAGAGTTCTATTGTGGAGCACAATATTTTCCCACGATGTCATTTTCCTTCAATAACCCTCGGTAATTCTTTCGTGTGACTCCCGATAGTTAGAATTCGTTTAGAACATGGGGCGACGAGAATTCTAAATTTTATTTCGGCATAAAACAAGTACATCGCATTAGCGTATTTCTTCCCGCACAATAAATATATAGATGGAAATCCCGCCTTCTTAGGCAATATTATTGCTGTAAAGTCCTTCGCGTTTGTACCTGTTCACGTCCATGCCAAGACAATTCACGCGGCCACTTGTATGCACACAAATGCGTGCAATTCCTGTTTTTCAAAGTTTCTTAAGGAGCTTGCTTAAGTAATGTCAGAAAACCCCGTTATATCAGCATGCACGAACGCACCATTGCTTTAGAGCCTGCTATACAGCGTCCTACATGTATTAAGACCACAACAGAATACTTATCGTGTAGGTGAATTTGTACACATAGAACATTTCAGGAAACAATCATTACATCTTTCACAACTTTATTTGTCCTATTATTGTCATAAGTATTATATCGAGAATGCGGAATAACTTCTTACAGTTATAGT
This sequence comes from Haemaphysalis longicornis, assembly GCA_013339765.2. NCBI lineage: Eukaryota > Metazoa > Arthropoda > Arachnida > Ixodida > Ixodidae > Haemaphysalis > Haemaphysalis longicornis. Next base: position 118,975,127 of record CM023457.1, read on the forward strand.
TTTTCGCATTCTTCCCACGGCTGCATACCTGCTATTTGCGTACACTTTACGCACTTTCCAAACAGGCAAACCTGAAATGGTGCAGAAAATGTATAACACATCATTGAAGGCCTATTCGTTCGTAAGAATTTTTGGCAGTTTTGGAAAAAAGCTACATTATAAAACACAGCGAAAAAGAACCTACTCATTTGGGATGAGACCTACTCATTTGGGATGAGTAGGTTCTTTCAATGCAATGTGCAAACATTTGTTTTTATCTAAATTTGTGATAAATCGCAAAATAAAATGAAAATTTATTCTTAACACATGTATAAGAAACACGATACATTTAGTACGTGTGTAATATATTGTTATACACGTTTATTTATGTTTAAGAAATGGGTTTGTATGTATAAATCGAGGATTCACTAGTAGAATGTGTTTCACGAGATTACAATGAAAATATATACTCATGTTGGGTCCAGCCTGACCGGAAAAATTTATCACAAACAATATTAATCGAGTGGCACACGAAACTGCGAAGTGTGAATCTCAAAATATGAGGCACCATTAGGCTAAGCCCTCCCTACTTTGGAAATAGGCTGCTTCAAATTCGGTCTGTCTTAACATTAGCAGTGCGATTTGATTGAGGTCCTATTGTCTTCTTCTAACGAGACGCCAGTAAGTCAGCAGGCATTGTTTTTTATATCGTAAATCTTCGTCATGAACGATATTACCATACCAAGGATAGGATGAACAGTGGGCCAAGTCCACCAATGTGCGCGTCAAGAGGGCGGTGATGGCGATGCTTTTACTTGTTAATCCCATGTCGTCAGACACAATGCCTGTGTGTGTGGGGTTCAAATTATATGAGAGAACGGCATTTTAAATATGTGTTTACTAATTTTCGCAGAACACACAAAGAACCCTGATTAGCCACATCAACAACCGAAGGTTTGTAAGCAATAATCACGTGGTCCACAAAAGGTCGTCTATGGCCGTAGCTGCGCTGGTTTTTCACTTTTAAATATATATTTACCGCGTACGGAGACCACACGAACGTTTATGCGGGCGGCTTAGTTACCGATGAATCATCCGCCATCGGTGTGCGGATTCCTTCGTTACAGTGTGCAATCAAGAGAAAAAACTCAGCCACAAAATATCATCCACTGATACCGAACTAGCGGCTATAGGGCTGCCTTTCATTTTATTAGCGAAAATATTGCCCGGCAGTGAATGATCTTCTTGGAATAGCAGGGTGCTTTGCAAGCTCTACGAAGGCTGTCCAACCAGCGCAGTCAGCTTGTGTGCAAAATCAGCGAAATCATCACAGCGCCAGCTCGGGAATAGAACGTAATACTCCATCTGATGAGCCGCCAGCGCTGGCCACTACCCACGTAACAAGACACAGCTTTCTTTCTCTCGCAAGCATAGTTTTGTCCTTATCTCTCGAACTGGATAAAGTGAGCAGATGGCAAAGTGGCAGGACTCTCGCGAAGCATATCCATCTGTGCATGGCATCGACCTTCTCTGTAAATTTACTTTTTCAACCCGATGTAAACAAAGCGCCTGAAGGTCTGCATGGTCTGCATCTCAGCGTTCCTTATACCCGAACCTTCAAGTTCTAAATAGGGTGGGAGGATTCACCACTGTGCCCGTCACGTGTCTCGACCTTCAGAGAAGGACATGGGAAAGCAAGGCAAGCTTGGCAAGCGACATCTGTCACAAAAACTGCCCATCCCTAATTAAACAAAACACAGCAAAGAAAACCACAGACACGAAAAAGAAGAGGTCATAAAACATTAGCAGTGGCTTTGCTCGAAAATGCCAGGATATACGTAGCGTGAGCTAAGGTTCCGCTGGTTGTTCTTGCTTTCCTCGTTGCCTGGGATTAGCTTGATTATCAAGCTTACTGCTGCTTCAACGACACAGACACGCTATACGAGTTATGTGACACATGTATATTTATCACCCGGCTCCGGCGCAGCGTCACCAATCGCCCCAGAGCTAAGCTGGTTCCACAGGCGCACGCCGGTGTTGCTGCGACGCACGAGCCATCGGTTGCACACCCGGCCGCCCGTCGCAAGATCATCAAGTGGACCCGGCCACAGCGTGCAGAACGGAGGTCGGCGAAGACGCCGGGCGCGTGGGGTGTGTGAGAGACGCCGGGCAGCGAGCAACGTTCTGTGCGCCGTGTGACGTCACTGCTCCTCGCGCATGCGGAGCACGGCTCTCCGGGAGCCAGGCAAAACTGCTCAACCTCGGCCATGCTAAAAACCTAGAATTAAATCGAGAGGTCTATTAAATAGCCTCATACTATAATCTACATGGTCTCACACAGAGTCCATAAACAGGCCTACCCAATACCGTTGCCGAATTGAAATCGCAGAGTGGCTGTGAAGCGGTCGAAAGGTAGGCACTTCGTGCTGTCGTCGTGACGTGCGATGTGATTTCTGCCGGCGTGGGGGCCGTCGTAGCATATGACGATGGTTCGATGCCGCTGACAGAAGACACTCGCGTCGCCTCTGGAGCCGTCAAAGCGTGGGTCGGTGGTGCGTCGGAAGATTGGAGCCGAAGCTTTGTCGGCCCGCTCCCGCCCGGGCTTGAGTAGCGACGTCGGTGCCCTGGGTCACGTAAACCGTGGCTGTTGTTCCGGAATCCGGCGTCTTCGCGCCGCACCTGCCTGCTGCTGCTGTTGTTGTTGCTGCGTTAGGTATAAATAGAATTCCTATTTAATTACGAGGCGCTTAGAAAAGCTTATTTAGACCGGTTGGTAAGAGTTTTGAATCCATAAACGACAGAGACAAAAGGAAACTTGAAATTCCAATTTGGAGTAAACAATTCCAATCATAAAGTGAATCCATTAAGTTAGAATCTTCCAATGCTCCGCGGGAGGGCCGAGCATACATGCCGACGGCTGAACCCCGTTTCAGAAGCCCCGAGAAATAGTAGAGCCGGCACTGACAGGGATATCCCTAGACTGCAAAGCGGCAGCTTCAGGAACTGACGTCTGAGACGTGAAAAACGCCTACATGTCAAAAGGTAGTGGTCGACAGATTCCTCATCGTTACAATACCTGCACAAAGCTGTTCGCGCCAGAACCTGGTTACCTGTACCAGTACCTGTTCAACTGGGGTACTCGACAACGTAGGGCTGTAATAATAACCTCTAAGACGCGCGAAGAAGAAGAAGAAAAAAAGAAAGGAAAGGCCGGGAGGTCAACCAGGTGTAGAGCCCGGTTTGCTACCCTGCACTGGGGGAATGGGGCTCAGGGAATAAAAAAAGGGGGTAGAAGAGGAAGAGATAGGAGTGGGAAAGCGCGCACTCTAGTCCCGTTTCGGGCACTATAGTCTTTCACGCAAGTTCGTTTCACTCAGGAAACGTAAAAGGGCTTTCGTCGCCTTCTGCGAGGTCGATGGTAAAGACCGATGACTTAGAATAGTTTCCACCGTAAATGGTCGATTGTCCAATCGGCTCAGCGCGGTGGCAAGCACGCTCCTCTCCGACGAGTATTCGGGGCAGCGACACAGCACATGTTCTATAGTCTCTTCCGCCCCGCAGGCGTCACAGTGGGCGCTGCTGGCCATCCCGATGAGGAAGGAGTAGGCTTTCGTGAAGGTCAATCCCAACCACAGTCTACAGGACCTTCGCTCCTTGCACGCAAGATTACCATGCAGCAATGGAACACACCGGACTTTCCGAATCCCCGTCTGTATATTCAGGATCCTCTTCTTCAGCGCCGTATTCCGTATGGGCTGTCTGGACCCCAGTCAACTTTACTTTGAAGACGCGCGAAGGGCACCATTGTGATTTCCACGAGAATTTTATTTATTTATTTATTTATTTATTTATTATTTATTTATTTATTTATTTATTTATTTATTATTTATTTATTTCAGGAAACTGCCAGCCTTACAAAAGGCCCTCAGCAGGAGTGGGTGTACATTGTAACACGTACAAAAAGGAATAATCTATACAGTCAAAACACGATAAGTAATGCAAGTTAGGCACAAGCTGCAGAATGACCAGGGGACTGCAAGCAAAAAGAGTGCACGAATGCAAAACTAAAGAAACGTAACAGTGTGTTTGTTTCTCACGCGCGCAGTATCATACACGCAAGAAAAGAACGATATGACGGAGTAGACAGATACAAAGAAATAGGTGCGCAGTCTTCTGCGCACACACATAGTCTGCACAAGAGGCGGGGTCTCGTCCTGATAAGGACGACACAGGCGGTGAACAGTCTTGTTATGAATATATCATAACAGTCTTGTTATGAATATATTCTCTTGTTATAAATATATTATTGTTATGAATATATTCTCGTTAGATGACTAAAATCCCTTAAAGACAATAAAACTGGCTCTTGCTGTTATCGAAGTTTTAACAACCTACGGTACCAAGCAGCAGCTATTAAAGGTGTCGGTTCCACAACTTCTACGACAGGCCCAGAGAGTGCGATCCTTGTAGAGAGTCTGCGTTATCGTTAAATGTGAGGCCCGCATGCCCAAGACCCCAAAGAAGGTGAATTTCAGAGAGATGAGGTGGCAGGAGCGACCGAAACGTCAGCAGAAGGGGAGTGCCTTTCGGGGAAGAAGGGCTAAACACGCGGGAAAAAAATCTGACATTATATTTTAAAATATAGTTGATTCATCCAGCTGTCGTAGTGTCAAAACAATTGCCAGGAATTCGGCGTAGAAAACGGGGATAAAATCAACCAGACGATTTGAAAAGGACCAGTTCAGGGAAGGGGAAAATATAACTATACTGGATTTTTTTTTCTCGTTGAGAGGCATCTGGGTATATTACAGCACCTGGCTGCATGGAGGCCAAATAATTTTGGAGGAGACTATTAAGCAGTCGGGCAGGTAACAGTTTAGCATTTTCGAGAAAAATGTTCCGGAAGTTACCTGGATCTCTCCGCCTCTCTTCTTCATCCATCTTCTTCTCCTGGGCGTCATTGCGGAATTGCTCTTGACAGTTCCCCACGTGCGCTGTGCGCGAGACTACCGAGTATATATCCGCGATTGGCCGCTGCGCCAGCAACAGCAGCTCGCATCCCATCTCGTGAACGAATGGGAGCAAGGCTTCAGTTGCGTCCCTTTCTTGCACCCTGGGGCAAACAAGAGTGATTTCTCTTTGGGTACAAAAAGTTTCCGCATTTTCGGTAGGAAGCACTTCCGCTAGCAGAGCTCACCTGTCCTGTCCTAACGAGTTCTCTCTCTCTCTCTCTCACTCATAAACTGCAAGGCTATTAAAACACAACCACACAACAAATAAAAGCCAACCTATTAAAATCAAGTCTGAGCCCTGTTAATTGACCCTCGTACGCCCTCTTTAAAGCATTGTCAGAGTCCATCAATGCTATTGTCCATACGGCACGCGCGCTTAAATTATGCCCAACGGCAACGAAATTTGTGTATTCATCAACACGGTTAGCCCATTATAAAGGGCAGTTGTCACTCCCTCGTTACATATCTCCGCCGTCATGGCGACACTCCATACCGATAACGAATTTGAACCTCTCCAAGTACCTTGGACTACAGAAATTCAGCAGACCCGGCGGTGCGCATTTCTTTATTCACATCTGGCCCCTCAAACGATATCGAAGCTACGTTAACCTCAGCACGCACCCGTAATTTGCGCCCTCTAGTGCGGTAATTACCCCCGACAACTAGAGAGGCATTCCCCCGGGGTCGCAAGGCACCCTCCGCACCGCTCGGACCTAACACAACAAAGGGGCGGCGTTCCGCAAGAGAACATTAACAACCTTTCCCTGCACAGATAATTTTTATTGGCTACACACGCATCCCTGCCACCACAGGCAAACAATGCCATGCGGAAAGCGTTCCCGCGTCGGCGTATGCATCGGGGCGAGCCCGCCTATTGGTCGCGGGCACTCCCATACAGAGTGGTAGAGGGTGGGAGCGGGGTTCTTGCGGCACATAAATGACGCCGAACACACAGGGTGGCCCGCTTCCGTGCCACACCAATAAATAGAACTTATACCACGGATGATGAATTGATGCAGGGTAGGCCTATGATGTTCGGAAATGGAAGCTGAGACAGGCGAAGGCTGTGTTTTCCTGCACTGTGCATACTTGCTTACGTCGTATTTCTGCACGCGTTGTGCTTTCAAATAGGGCAGCAGCTGGAAAAGAGCAAGACGTATCCTAACGTAGCCGCAGAAGCCGTGCGGTGGTAATGGCAAGCGATAGGGCTTCCTTTGGCTCAAGTTCCTCTCACGTCAAAGTTCGTTGTTACGCAGAAAAATCGAAGGCAGGAAGAATTTTGCTGGTGCCTTTGCCTAAACATTCGAAGCTATTCACGCGCGCTCCTTTTCTGTCTCTGGTACGTGAATTCGTATTGACAGAAAAATGTGGTTGATGCCTCTTTCATAGGAATCCGTAAAACACGAAAGTGGAATGTGCCTTCACATGAGCGTTTGTTCAGCATCCATATGAACTTGCACATCGCTATTTATATTTCGTCGGTATGGCACCGTTAGACGCATCAACTTTAGACACTGGATTGCGCGTGCCGGAACATTGCGTAGATCCGACGGAAACCACCGCCCCTTAAAACAATTACTCCCACCTCCCCTCGCGGGAACCTCTGTGTAGATGCGACGCATAGGGGGTTCCGTTGTGGTTTTCGTTAGGTTGATTCTCCCATCGCGTGAAACGTGCCGTGAACCTTCTGCCGCGGCTATGACGCAACACAATCCAACACAATCCACGTTAATCCAATCCAATCCTAATCCAATCCAATCTAAGCCAAGACAAGCCAAGCCAATCCAATCGAATCCAATCCAATGCCCCTCACGAGAGAGTGTTCGCTATCAGAGAGGAGAGGGGGTGAGCGGCGGAGAGCGCAGCTCGCGCGGCGAGGAGAATGGGGGAGGGGTGTGGACGGACAACAACGCCGTATGGAGGGACAAGGCGAGTGAATGAGATGCAGTCGCATCTAAAGCCGTGCGAACGAAACGGAACCGAAAACGACACCGAAAGCAGTAGGTGGTGGAGCGTGCTCAATTCACCCGTGTCCCGCATACACCAAGGCACTGGCATCGAGGCACGAACTGTCGGCGCTCATTAGCGTCATGATGAACTACTTCCATTCGCCTCTCCTATACGGCAGAACCATCCGAATAAAGAAAGTAGTGGGGAGATATAAGGCGCGTTCGTAAACCTACTTGCGCTTGAATTTATAACACAGTTGGCATAGCGCCATGTACCTCCCGTAGCGGCGGGGAGTTCGTGGTTCGAATCCGGGCGGAGCCGCGTTAGCGGAACTTTTTGGTGGTGTCTGGTATGACGCCGGTGAGATCTGGGTACACCTGGCCATAAAACACTTCCATATTAAAAAATAAATCTTCAATCATACTTCTCCACCACAGCTTGGTTAAGTGCGGGTCGTAAGATCATTTACGGCCCGGCATCACTCCGCGAGCTGCACTTTGCAGCGTAGCGACGCAGGCACAAGAACAGGGACAGGCGGATACGCTAAACAAACGCGGAAGGGCGAGACTTGAAGAATTTTCTGCGGCTAAAGGAACCTCAATGTTTTTAATTTTTTGGTAGTAAAAGCAAAATATGTACGCTACTCAAGGAATTATCCCCTGTATTGGTATTGGGCGTCCGAAAGTACTACAAAAATACATTGTGGCAGAATTCGGCATTTCAAATGGCGGGAATTCACAGTTCTAAAGATGTTTTATTAACAAAGTACACGAAGCAGTCACACCTAAAATCTTTTGGCGGTTCGCTTCGTCCAGTTAAAAATTGTAGATTGTAGGAATTGCAGCAGGTAAGTTGTATGCTTTGAGCCAAATAAAAGAAAAATATTTTGATACAAAGTTGGTCTACACTTGAGAAAAAAGACCAGAAAGCACATGTACCACAAGTATAGCTCTGACTTCCTATCTATTTAGGAATATTTTGAAAAGTTTACAAATTTGGAACACTTTGCTTAAGTACAGTATTTTTAAAGGGTTTTCATGTGTTTGAATTTTTTTCGAGCTAAGTGTGGCAACGAAAGGGTTTTGAGACCGCAGTAAACGTCAAAACATTTTTTGAGAAAAAATGTAGTGTGTTGGCTTAAAAAAGAGGGTGTTTGGCACGCAATGTTCAAGCTTTCAGTCAATAGCTGAGGCTGCTTTAGTTGATTGCTGTGCAAGGAGGCCATGAGAAAGAACTTTCAAGAGGAACACACTTAAAAGCATGGCTTCTTCTAAACTAAGGTGAGAGTTTAAAGTTATACAGTATTTACAGGGTTCATGGAACACAACAAAAGTGCGGCTCAATAAAAACTGTTTTGTACCGATCACAATGCGACAGCGCAGGAAAATCGTAGAGGCTCAAACTTTGCCTAAACTTTATTTCATGCCCCACGGTTGCGTGTTACGCGGGAATCCGGCGCTCTGTTGTCCTACTAAGTCATGGCTCTTGGTGTCGTCATGATGTCTGGGTGGCTATCCTTGATTTCGGTCATGAATGCCTGAAAAAAAGCAACCAAAATAGCATTGCCTTATTCATACGAAAAGAACATGAATCAATAGGGCGAAACAAGTGGTCAGCGAACGCAGACGCCTCTGCCGTCTTTTTGCACAGACCCTGTCTTTTTTTTATGTATGAAGCAGTAACTATACCGAACACGAGCGATGCTACACTAGCACGCTTCATGCGACGTAGGCCCACAACGGTCTACGCCCCGTTTTTTGAGGCACGCTCGGAAGACACGGCCGCCAGCTCTACCCACAGCTCCGGCCACCACATTAAAGTACGTCGCCCAGCGGGACTGATTCCGGCACCAACATTGACTGACATACCTACACCACGCAGCAAAAGCTTAACGCCTGCCGCCCGGAAAGTGCGGCATACATACAAAAATAAGGCGTGCAAAAATTAAGGCATAGCAGGGACGAGCTATTATGTGTATTATGAATAAATAAACCGCGGAATACAGCGTAGGATTGCACAAATGTTCGAATTTTTTGCCGTAATCCCTCGGTCGCAAGATTTGATTTGCAAGCGGTTGGCGCCGCGAGATATAGTAAAAAAAATTCACACCATATCCACGAATACGGGGTGAAGTGGGCGAAGCTCCTGAGGGGAAATCATCGCGTGGTAAAACCACTCTTCAGTGAAAGTTCGCCCACTACACTGTGTCCGAACGTAACGTCTAGAAAGTCTCGCTTAAACCGCGCGTCGGCACCTTGGGGCTGAGCTCGCTGAGCTCGCCTGAGACGTTTTTAAGACGCCTCACGAGCTCTCACTGCATCGGGGTCTGCCTGCCGATACGCGCGCTTTCTCGCCGCTTCCCGTTCTCTGAGAAGTTTGGAGATCGTTTTGGACCGTGCCGCTTCGCGTACCCCTCGCGCCGTTGCCGTGACGCTTGGGCCTTCGTTCTCGAAGGGTCCTCGCGCCGTTGCCGTGATCTTCGCTTGGGCCTCTCGTTCTCGAGCCAGACGACAAGCTTCTTGGCGGCGGTCGTCGCGCAGCCCCCGCTCTCGTACGGCAGGATGGCGGCGGCGTGCGCAGTTAAAGCGTTTGCCTCGCGGGTCGCACTTGGCGGCGGCGTCGCGCAGCTTCATCTGCCTCGCGGGCTCGCACACTCCGAGCGCGCGCAACAGCCAACGGATATTACAACGCTCCCCGCCAGCGCGCGCCAACAGCCAACGGATTTTATTAAAACGCTCCCGCCAAAGTAAACAATCCAAGAAACCACGCCATCTAGTAAAATCAAGCGCATCTTTTCATCATATACAAGTACCGCCATCTAGTAAACAATCCACGAACTAAACTAGAGGTAGCCACGCCATCTAGTAAACAATCCAAGAACTAAACTAGAGGTGGCTAAATACATACGTCGAACGTCGAGATACAGACCCACGCCTTAAGGAGCTTACCAAATGCTAAACCTGGTTGGCAAACCCTGTGAAGCAAAACGACACCACACAAAGATTATCCATGACACCCACAAGAGATAAATTCACACACGTCACTATAAAAAGAAGGAAACACACACGAACAGTGCACTTAATCCCACCTTTTATTATTGAAAGAGATTAATCCCACCTTTTATTATTGAAAGAGATTAAAACAATGCATGAGGTTAAAACGTAAGTTACGAACAGAGGTTAGTATTTGTTCGTAAGCAGATGAGTGGGAACGTTTTTTTATAAAATTAAAAGAAACTCAAACCCGTTGTTTGACGATCTCACGTCTCCTCCGTCTCGGCCAACGCCGACGGAGGCGAAGAGATTGGCGGCAGAAGCGGAGGAGAAGTGAGATGTCATGCGTTGGCGTAAGCTTCCCAAATTTTTATTATCCTATCGCATCCGCAAGGCGCGCACGCGGCCGCTATATGGTGCCGTGTGTGGAGCGCACAGCGGCGAGAGAGGTCGCCTGGCGCTATGATGTAACATTCAAGCCCACAGTTGCGCTCTATGAGTACACCGTCTCTCTAACCCATCTCCGCGTGGGCTCGTAGCTCAATCGGTAAGACAGCGGGCTATCACCCCATTCCTCTATTCGATCCAGGTTCGATTCTTGGCGGTTTCAGTAACTTCTTGTATTTGTTATCGGCGGTTTTCTCCTGACACCAACTGTCGCGACAGAACCCTTATGGGGTAGAGTTAAAAGCCTCGCTTTAAAAGCGGCAAAAAATGTGATCTCAGAGAACAGACATGTGAAAATCATTGGCATTACCGTACTGAAAAGAAGCAGAACCGACCACAGAACCGCCAAAAAACAGAAAATCTTTCCGTAGTTGGCCCACACTGCCAAACGACTACAAGATAGAAGTGGAGCAATCACAGAAAAAAAAAACGATCAGACTGATTTTGATTGTAGGGTTTAACGTGCCGACGCAACGCAGGCGATGAGGCGCGCCGTAGTGGAGTACCGGATTAATTTTGACCACCTAGGGATCTTTAACGTGCGCCGAAATCTTGTCACCGGGCGTTTTGCTTTCGCATTCATAGAAAAGCAGCCGCCGCGGCGGGAATCGCCAACCCGCGACCTCGTGCTCAGCAGGCAACGCCACGCCTTAGCCACTGAGCCACCACGGCGGGTAAAAAAAACAAACGATAAGACTCACCCAGAAGCAAATCATGAGCCGGTTATTGTACAGCTCTCTCACTGGTCTCTCTCCGGTTATTTCTACTAAAACTCCGGAATATTGGAATTGAAACTAACGTGTTAAAGTGGCTTGAAAGTTTCCCTACTAATCGCCAACAATTTGTCACAGCTAACGACGTTAGCTCATCGCTTGCCTCCCGTAATATCAGGCGTTCCTCAAGGAACAGTCCTCGGCCCTTTACTTTTTCTTATTTGCATAAACAACCTAACTAACTGCGTTTCCTCTTCGATTCATTTATTTGCCAAAGATTGTATTTTTTCTAAGAAATAACAACTAACGACGACATCATACTCTTGAAAGTGACATCAATGCCATTTCCAACTGGTGTAGCACATGGCAGATGAAGCTCAACGTTAAAAAAATGTAAATTCATGCACGTTTCACGTCTTTCGACAATCACGCCCTCGTATCACCTGGATGACATTGCTCTTGAATCAGCCTCATCGTACAAATATCTCGGCCTTCATATAACAACCGATCTTTCCTGGAAAAAACGTATTGATTTCATCACTAACAAAGCAAATCGCATGCTCGGGTATCTTAAACGAAACTTTCAGTCTGCTCCTTCATCTATCAAGCTACTTGTTTACAAATCCATTGTCTGCAGCCAACTAGAGTACGCCTCATCGATATGGGATCCTCACGTAGAAGTACTTATTCATGAACTAGAAATGGTACAAAAGAAGTCTGCGCATTTCATTCTTTCTAATTATCAGCGCGTATCCAGTGTGTCTACAATGAAATTGAACATGGGACTGCCATTGCTCCCCCACGCGTCATAAAATCGCTCGGCTCTGCCTTTTCCATAAAATCTTTTATCATGATACCCTTCACGACTTTCTTATAGCCCCGCCGTTATATGTATCTTCACGTCTTGACCCCTCCCACAAAGTAGGCCAAATTTCATGCCTTACAACAAGTTTTTCTAAATCATTTATCCCGTCAACGTTACAAGACTGGAACCAGCTTCCCGTGACATCGCTGCAATCGTTCATTCCGAGTTGTTTAATGCGGCTCTTCATAATACCGTTGTGTAACCTTATTTTTAACAAAGCGGCGTGCGTTGTATAAACACCTTTTGCTGTTGTTATCGCATGTACGTGCAATTTGAGCCACTGTACAATGTCTATTGTTAGATATTTTGTACTTACGCTGGTAAGTTTTGTTATTGTTGTATTTCGTACCCCACTCCCCTCTTCAATGTATTCACACTGAGGGTATTCACAAATAAAAAATTAAAAAAAGGTAGCACAACCAGTGAGCTGTGAAAAGTGACTATGGCGACATCACTTATCGAATGACCTGTAAACAACACCAACCACTGCACAGTATCTAACAAGCAAGGTTCTAGTAAGCAGGTATCTAGTAAGCAGGTATCTAATCTCCGTGATGCCAGTTGTGGAAATATTAGCATGGTGTCATTTTCTGATGATTTAATTTTTGCACTTGATGAGCACCCTCTGCGGTTGCTGAGTGGTTTAGGCGTTGCGGTGCCTAGCAAAGATAGGGGTTTTTGATCTCGGCCACGGCTTTCGTTCTGGTGATTGAGGAGAAAAATGAACACGCACGTGTGCCGTAATTCCGGCCGGCGATAGATTCCCAGGTGGCCTAAATTGATTCATTAATTGTAGCGTTTGACGCGCCGACGCAACGCAGGCGATGAGGCGCGCCGTAGTGGAGGGCTCCGGATTAATTTTGACCACCTGGGGATCTTTAAAGTGCGCCGAAATCTCGTACACACGGGCGTTTTTGCTTAGGTGGCCTAAATTACTATGGAGCTTGCCTCCACGGCGCAATTACAGGTGAAGCTTCGGTGATTAAAACATTAAAATAGTAAAGCACTATGTGCATCTACTGCAGCAGTACGGGCTGTCACTGCCAGCTCGCTTACGTTTACACTTACCTTGAGCGCATCTGTGACGAAGTAAGGTCTCGTTACACCGTTGTTCTGCTCGCAATCTTCACAAAAGCACAGGAACAGGGTGTCTATCGCTACCTGCGACATAGAGCACAGCTGTTTTGGCGCCTTTGTCTTCCCCTACTGCACACGCCTGCGTTGGAGTTTGAAATGTTCAAAGTAAATAAGGCAAAACACAAAGTAGACAGTGCTGTGCACCACTGCTCGGCGCCAAAGCACCCCGGACAGATTAAAACCGGCTATAACTGCGCGCCCTCTCAGCACCAGGCAAGGTCGGTAAAAAATTGAGATTGTAATCTTTTTCCAGGAACAGCTCGAATGCATTGCCTCTAAATGTCGAGCAAGTGCACACGATTGCTTCACTGAATTTCCTGATGACAGGCTGACCATGCAGGGAAGAAAAACTAGACTCTTACGTGCAAGCTGGCATTGCCTTCCAGGTATGGTGGGGGTATTAACTCGGCATACAGGCGTAAAATTGCAAACTGAAGCAATATGTCATGACCCGAAGTGGGGTCGGGCTGCTCTCGCACAAAGGAAGTGAGCTATGGCGCTCACCCAGGTTACCCTGGCCACCTGAAGATTGCGGGGGCGCAGATGCGAAATAGGGGCGCTGAGAATGCGCCAGCCCGCATCGTGGTCCTACGGAAAACCCATCACTGCATGTCGGAAATCTGAGCCTCCTTATTGAGGGGAAAGAGTTGCTGGACTAGCGCTAGCCTGTCACACGCATCCACGCAGTTAAAGTCCGCAAGCGGCCAGCCGGCACGCCACCAAACTAAAGAGAGCTCGTGGGACCCAAACCAATGGACATCTGTGACTGGCGGGTAATTCAATGCCGATGCCACATGAAACGCCACGCAAGACGCGTGATTGGGCGAGTTCCCCTCCTAATAAAAACGCTCCTCTCCGAAAGAAAGTGACGCACAACTACACGAAGACAGGCGAAAAGCCAGGATCAAAGTTCTTTTAGAAAAGTTCTAAAACCACGAAACAGCGTGTACACCCACCCGGGGTGCATACAAAATTACGAAGGCAGCAATAATCGTAGTTCACTATTTTGACAACCTTAACGACGGCGTGAGCGTGACCTTCCTACTCACAGTAACGGAAGAAGCGGAAAATAGAGCCATCGTCTTGGTAATCCAATTAGCGGAACAATATATTGAACGAACGCATCAACGTATTACGGACTCCCAACACGCATTAAACTGTTTGCCGCAGGCACAATACATTGCACCTCAGAAAGAGTCTGCCGTCCACAACGAAGAATGTTCACTACATCACAAGGCCACCTGGACATGGAAGATAAGGAGCCAGCCGACCACGAAGCACGCGAATTCACATACCGGGCTCATTGGGACTACAACTATTGTCATTGATTGAAAAAGCACTACTTAAGCACGAAGACGGATAAAGAGACACAGGACGAAGTGCACTAGCAACTGAATTTTATTTTGAAAAATGGAACATGCATAAAAGGAACGAGAACATGAATCCGCGTCATCACCAAACGCTGATAGCATCAATAATTTTGAAAAATGCACATGAACGAAAGAAATACCTATATCAGAAAGCAGCAAGTAATAACCTAACAATCATACAGGCACGTGAAGTGAAAACTAAGGAACCCAATCAAACCCCCTCCAAAAACGCAAACTTGGTATCGGTTAACTACAGAGATGGCTGGCTTACACAAGAAGTTCCTCCCTTCCTAATGCAAAAAGCTTCCATAATCTCCCTTGTGGATTGCTTCGCGTGCTTATCAATGATGGCTCTGTCATCTATTTTCGGTTTACACTTTTTTGTGCACTGTTTGTATGGCCCGATGAGAGCACGGTGCCCCTCTCAAAGAACTTTGATGTTCGCGAAGGTAAACGTTGAGTCAGCGACCCGTCTCACCAACATACTCCTTCCAACATGTGAACGGAACCCTGTAGATACCATTTTTCCTGCCCTCAACAAACTTTGAGCTCTGTTTAATGCCGCAGCTATCATTGTTTGCGCATTTGTTTTCTATCGCCCTTTGCACTGCTGGGCAGATTTTTTCCAACTTGTTTTCTGCCTAATCACCACACGCACTCCATAACGTGACGCTACTTTCTTTAGCGGATGGGAAATGTTATGTAAGTACGGTACGACTGCTATCCTGTCAGCCCCCTTTCCTTCGTTTTCTGCATGTTGTGTCCTTCTTTCTGCTTTTCTAATTTCCCGCCTATTCTTCTAGCACGAAAAAGGACCCACCCGCCTGGATAAGCCGCTGACCTTAGGCGGTCTATCTCAGCGGCTACGCTTTCCTCAATTAAATGTTTGACGATTTCCTCAAGGCAGATTTGATGTCGGAAGTAGCCACACCATTTTTTACTAACTTGGAATGAGCCGATTCGTAAATGAGCAATAGCTTTGTCGGCCTGGGTTTCTACATCCAACAGATATGGTAGGCCATACCGTTAATCACATGATATAAAAACTGGATTTTGCTTTGCTTTGGTAACTGAAAAGTATACTCCAGCCTGAATATGTTTTTTTCTGAAGCTTTTTATCACTTCCGGAAGTATGATGCTGCCAGGACCATCCTTTACCAAAACAAGGTAATCGTCCACAAACCTGATCAGCTTTAGGTTCATGCCCTCTAAAGCTTTAAAGCTGAACCCTGTCAAGCGGAACAGCTGTTGATGTATGCCCTGTTTTGGCATGTGAGAAGGATAGGCGAAAAATAAGAAAATCAGAAATCCGGACACAAAATGCACAAAACAAAGCAAAAGGGACTGACAGGTCATACCGTACATGCATAATATTTCACATCGACTAAAGAAAGTAGCGTCACGATATGGTGTGCGTGGGGTGATGTCGGCAAAAACCAAGTTGGTAATAATTTGCCCAGCAGTGCAAAGGGCGATAGAAAACAAAGAAGAAAAAAATATGGTTGTGGCAATAAACGTGGCACAAAGTTTATACTCTACTATGTTAGCCAGATACCCAATGTTCACTACTCCTTGTTAGACACTCTATGTTACTCTATGTTAGCCAGACGGGTCGTTGCCTCAACGTTTGCCTTCGCGAACATAAAAGTTCTTTGAAAAGGGCACCGTACTCTAATCTAGTTATTCACTGCGAACAGTGCACAAAACAAGTGTAACCTAAACTACATGTCCCGGCCGTCTTGATAACCACGCAAAGCGATGTGTCAGCCAGCCATCTGTACAGTTTAACCGATATCGAGTTTGCGTTTTTGTTGGGGTTTGATTGGGTTTCTTAGTTTTCACTACAGGTGCCTGCGTGAATATTTGGTGATAATTTGCTGGTTGATGATATAAATATTTTTTTCAACTGAATTCTTCAAATGTATCGGTTCAATCAACGTTTGGTGATGATGCAGGTTCATGTTGTCGTTCCTTGTCGTTTTTTCAACTTAAAAATCAGTTGCTAGTGTGCTTTGTCCTGTGTATTCATTCGTCTTCGTGTTTAAGTAGCGTTTTTTTAATCATGAACAATCCCAACTGGCAGTTTTTCTAAAGTACCGTACTGCTCTCCCTAAAAACATGGAGAACGTCTCTGCTTCCTATGCTACGGAACACTGTCTGTCCCGCCGCAAGGGGTAATCAACTCTGAAGAATGGCAAACCTCGAGCAAGATGAACCAATATACATATCTAAAAATCTAGGTAGACAAACATGTCTAGCGAGAAACGTCGAACATCTACATAAAACTACAGATGCGGCGACACATGCACCTCCTTCTGCGTAAGCTGGCCATGTCAAGGCTATGCTAAGGGAAGTAGAACTCAACCATTACATAACCAACATCTATGGAGACATACGCGCTAGCTTTGGCCAGTTCGCGGCTTCACCCTAAGCGTGAGCTGTTTGCGAGGGCAAGGAAAGGAGCTGCTGGACCTGGGGCCCTGCACTTCGGCATCCAATTTTGAGCTCTCCAGTGTCTGGTCACGTCATTTTCCAAGTTGACACTAGTTTTATCTCAACAAAGGTCTTCTTTCTCTCTCACCAAAAACTAGAACGCTCTGTCAGGCGCCGACATCACAACATAAGCACATGGTTAAACCACGGCCGCTCTGTCGAGCGGCAGTGGTTACACTGACAATGCTGCCTGCTCGCTCGACTGACGGACACGCCGCAGAGGTTACCTTGCAAGTCCACTCTGATGCAACACGAGGGCAGATGGCACCTGTCTTTCTGTGCCACGCCAACAAAAACAGTTGCGTTTAGTGTTGCTCTCTTTGCTGATCGTATACTTGAAAATAATATAGCGTAGATGCAGAAGCTCCGTTGAAAAACACTCCGTCGGCGTCGAAATTACGCTTTCGCGTCTTACATATTAAGTCCTAAGAGTGCTTGTCATCTGCAAGCTTTTCTTTCATGATGCAGTCGAAACGCTGAAATCAGGAGTAGTTCAAAACACATTTCCGTAATGAAACACCGAATTTATGTTCAGAACAAAAGGGAGATGTACCATTGCACGCTGCATTGGGGTTTTTAAAGGTTGCGCTAATTCTTGTTCTTTAACATACGTAGAAGTAATGACACAATCAACAATAAACTAATTATATAAGGTATAATAATAGTAAATGAATAAGCACAATCAATACTTTCTTACAATGGTAAACGAAAACATAAAGAACAGGAACTAAGTCGCCGCTTAGAAACAAAATTTATTTTACCAGTATGAAAATATTGAATTATCTGCGCAATTGTAATAAAATTCTCGGTGATGTGATTGATGTCGAAAGGAAAAATTTGTGTTACGGGTCCTGCCTATAAAATTCAGAAAACGGGGCAAAGAAGCGCCCTAAGTTCTTTATAAATTCTTTAAACCTGTAAATACTCCTAATTCAAGTTTATTACGCAGAAAACTTTGCAAATTAGGTCGACATGCACTGTGGGTAATTTATACAAAAAAATGATAAATATCAACAATATTATAAACTATATAATCTTGAAGTTTGTGCGAGACTTAATTTCTGGAACTCACGGACATTCTTCTCAATCTCTCTTAATGGTATCCATTCCAAAAGGCGTCCGACCACTAAGAAGCGAAGAGCATCGCTTCTCTTTCAAGAGGATGGAAAAAAAAAGAATAGGGAGTGGTCTCACGGACATGTTGTTCTTATAGAAAATCGAGCAGGCAGCCTGTCACTTCCTGTATATGAACTGCATCAAAAACATTTGTTTGGAGGGCGGTGCGCGTTCGACGCAAGCATTTAAAATACCACAGTAAAATGACACAGCGGCGAATTCCAATGCTTCATAAAGTCTAATGCAGGAGGGTTTAGCAGTCCTTAGTTTTTTGTTACTCGCGAATGTCCCATCCTTTTACCGCCCGACCCTTTCTCTTCACCGTCCGTGTCTTTCGGTGCGCTAAATCTTATTTCTGTAACGCCGCGTACTTGGAACACCAGCAAAGGAATAGTGCGTGCCGTTAGTGCGCGAGCAGTAAATGTTGTTCGTCTCTAGGTTACATTTTAAACTGAACACGTGGTAGACTTCAGAAACCTGATAATGGCCGAAAACGCGTAATTTAACGTTAGCTGTTTGAACGCACCATATGACTGTACTGGTAATCATTCAAGGTCCAATCGCTTCCACACTTTCGCGTTCTCAGTATACCGGCGAATCTTCTTCTACACTGCCGTAAAATATTTGCTGGTATGTAAGTAAAAAATATTCGTGGAAAGGTGGGATCAATAGAGCAAAAATGAATTGATTCGCGACACCGTTTTCACAGGCAGCGTAAAATTCGTATAAAAATTTGCTTGGACGTGTTTACGAATTGACCTCAAGCATCCCAATTAATGTGACTCTGGTTTCACTCCAAGCTTCAGGTGCAGCACTCATAGTGACTACGCACAAATTGCTTGCTTACCGTATGCTTTTTTACCCATGCATGCAGCTCGTTTTCCAGAGAACGCATTTCGCACCAAGAAGGGATCAAAGTACAACAAGTGCAGCAAAATAAATCAAATGCGAGCCTTATGAGGAGCATCACTTGCAAATGGGTCTGACCGAGTCGCTTTCCTGGACCGTTTGGCGAACAATCTGCGACTAGACACCCTCGAAGAAGTCCATACCTCGTAGAGTGATATGCAGCTGTCGGCGACGTAATACACGACGCAGCCAGCTGCCATCAGGGGAGCCCACACGTACACCGTCGTAGGCGATTCCTAGACATGCGGGACAGAATCAAAGTGTGCCGCTAATTTGACACGTATCCATAAGCACATGCAGTTTTAAATGCAGCATGTGGCCTCCAGAAAGCATGAAGTTTGCCAGTTTAACATGTATAAGTATGGCCACCGGAAAATGCCTGACATTGAGCGCCGCGTCTATGCAGCGTTAAGCTCTGTTTGGATATGCGCTATTCACCAAGAAACACCATCCTATCATAACCTTTGCTAGTAAGTTGCATGGAGGCGGAGCCGTAATACGGGTTTTTGTGAAAGGTAGCTGTGTAATGTTTACGTACATATTTGATCCCATCCAGCGAGGAGCACGAAGCAGCCTACTCGATTTTCGTTTCCCGGTATTTTTTCCTTCTGGATACAGTCAGAGTCCTTGAATGCGGCGAACTGCGGTGGCTTATATGGGCGGATTGCATATAAATAGCGTGATCGGCACTGCCACAAGTCTCGCTGCGGGTTTCGAATTTGCGAGATTCTTACCATACGGCTTCAGCAGCACCACAAGAACAAGCTATAAAATGTGCTTAAATGAAGTTCAGTCTTACACTCCCTTGCACGAGATAAAAAACTGCTGCAAGAGCACGCACATTTAAAATTAGTGCGTCGGCATGAGTGGCTACATTCAACTCTTGATATCGTGAAAAGGTACGCGAAACAAACGTTTTCACATTCAGACAGAGCACCCGCATCGTATGTTAGGCTAAATATGACTTATTTCACAACATTTTCTTGGAACAGGCGCAGTAGCTTCGTCTGGGCAATGTGCGCGCGGGCGGCGTTGGCATGCATTGCTCCCGTACCGACAGCGGACATCCTAGCAGCAGCTTTTGTCCCTCAATGAACCTGTGGCCGGAGTTCCGTAACAAAAAAACGCCGAGAAGGAATCTCATGCAGCGTTTCACCAGCTTTCGGCTGTGTTAGTCTGCGAAATTTTACATGTCCCAGTGTTTGTTGGAGTTTTCATGATCGTGGTGATTTGATTACCCGCAACCCGGAGGCCGCGGCCAGATTGTGCAGACGGCTGTAATACTCTGCTAAGGTAAACTCTCTTTAGTTTGCTTCCACTTAACGCCTGTGCGTACTTTCTTAACGCCCTTCCCTTCGGGTTCGTTGTACACATTTGCGTACAACCATATTTCCACAGGCTCACTCACTAGCGCACTCACACACCCCCACTCACCACTCATGAGTGATGGTGAGTGAGCCTCGCCAATCGTTTTGGACTGGAGAGTTTGAGTGCGAGTGCGGAGCCTCCACGCGCAGTGAGCCCGCTCACAACTCGCGAAGTGCACTCGCAGCCACTCGGGCCGATTGCACCACTCGCGCTACTTCGCGCCATTGCGGGGCTTATACAGCGGTGAGCGCCACTATTGCGCTTGTACTCTCTGTTGGCTATTCGTCGCAGGAGCCCGCTCGCTGTGATGGTTGTTAATGGCGGGATTTTAATTAGCTTCGGAACTATGCCGTCAGTGAGCTCCTGCTATGGTGCCCTAGAAATTATTCTCTGGTGGCGCGTTGATTGAGGAATACGATCTGGATGGCCTTCCGACGCCGATCTGTGCTATTATACTGTTCGGTTTCCTGACTGAATGGAGGGTCTGCATGCACGCACCTCACGTGCCAGTGGAGATGACGAGTACGGAGCGCGAGCGCGAGTGAGTGCAAGTGGTGATGGCGAATGGTGAGAGTGAGTGAGTGGGAGTGGTGTCCGCGCATGGTTAGCGCGAGCGCGAGTGCGAGTGACCACGGCGAGTGGTGAGCGTAAGCGCGAGTATGTTCGCGTGGTGAGGACGACTGGTGAGTGTGGGTGTGAGTGCGTGAGGAAAAATACAATTTTATGTGTGCGTATGAGTGATTGGCGCCCAGTTTTGCCTAGGTACGCCCACAACACGCAGAAAATTCAGTGATGTGGAGCCTGTTTTAATCTCACGGGGTTGTGCCACCAGGCTTGCCTCCTGTGCGCACTGCAAGAAGCGCTCCAGTGCCTCAAGGGCTCTGTCCAAATCTACGTTGCCAGCAGATTCTTAGGAGTAGGTATTATGAAGTCGTGGAGTTACTTTTATCAGACCGACTGATAACGCTTACTCTTAGACACAGCTAACCAGCCACGCTGGCCGGGCTTGCAAGTTTGTAGATGCTTTGGGGTTTATGTCGAAATCATCTGCACGAAAACAAAGCACTCGAGCAGCGTGCACTAGTGGTGCAAGCCTGGAGAAACAGCAGAGCTGGCGGCCCCTTTCCTTTTGGAGACCCGGCTGATGCATCACCATCATCAACAGCCTACCAGGTCCGCTCCAGGACGAAGGCCTATCCCACCAACCTCAAAACCGCTCCTGTCCCGCGCCACTCGAGTCGATTCTTTTGCCTCCCAATTTCCTTATTTCATCCCTCCGTCGAGTAAGTCGCCTTCTTTTTTCAGGTCCATCTCTCGGTGCCCACTCTGTCACTTTGGTAGTCCACTGACTGCCATTTCGCCTAATTACTGGGCCAGCCCAAGTCCTTTTATTTCTTTATTTCAACAATGACTAGTTTGTTCTCTGATACATGTAGCTTGATTGATTGTGGGGTTTAACACGCCGACGCAACGCAGGCGATGAGGCGCGCCGTAGTGGAGGGCTCCGGATTAATTTTGACCACCTGGGGATCTTTAACGTGCGCAGAAATCTCGTACACAAGGGCGTTTTTAGAAAAGCGGCCGCCGTGGCCGGGAATCGAACCCGCGACCATGTGCTCAGCAGCGCAACGCCTTAGCAACTGAGCCACCGAGGCGGATGATACATGTAGCTCGTTCCCTGCCCCGAAGTTTTAGCCCGATCATTATTCGTTCAAGGGCCCGTCGAGCACACCTAAGTTTGCCTTGAAGTTGTGTATTAAGGCTTCCGCTCCATATTTCACCGCCTCAAATTTACTTGCAAACTTGCCACTGAAATTTCTCCATGACTAGCATGCAGGGATCGTTTCGTCAACAGGCTATCACATCTCTTCAAACGTGGACCGCGTTCATACGCGCTAGAACCCGCGGGTAAGTCCAAAGGTGACACCTTCGCCACCAACCCAAAGGAAATGCTGTGCGCGTAGAATGCGATAACAGTCTAATCGGATCGACGCCTGTTTGATAACGCGAGGAATTCAAGTTCGATTGTGCCCACGGAAGTGTTTTTTCCCAATTCACTGCATATGTTTTTTACCCGCCTCTGCTAACCCCGTACCTCTCCGGCATCTGTGGTGGCCCGGTGGTTAGGTTGCCGGTTTCATCGCGTTTGACGTCCCGGGTTCGATCGGTGGGACCTCGCTGTCTTTTTTTCTTGAGGTTTCGAGGTGTTTTGGTGCGACTGACGTATTTGGGCCGGGTTAAACAGCTCCGCTGATAAAATACACAAAAAAGGTTTTGCATGCGGTTGAATATTCCTGAACGAACAAAAGGCCGGTGTTAGAAGCAAATTGACATATCTGGATTACTGTCTTTCTTTCTTTCTTTCTTTCTTTCCTTCTTTCTTTCTTTCTTTCTTTCTTTCTGTTTCTTTATTTTATTAATTATTATTTATTTATTTTATTATTGATTTATTTATTTATTTTATTTATTTATTATTTCAGTTATTTATTTATTTATTTATGCAATAAAACGTTATTATAGTGCTCCCCAACAAGCGCCGGGCCTTCTCGGTGGTGCACTGTGTACATGGAGGAATATGAGACATAGAAACAGAGGACACCCAGGAATTGGTAGTAAGTAAAAAATGGGTAGAAATAAGTGTGTACGATTATACAAAAGTCTAGTGTGAACAAAGCAGACAAACAACGGTTTCTGAGCAACACGATCTTGTAGGTCGTATGCAGAGTCTGCATGAGTTAGCGCAGCAAGCATAAGCAAGATGGTCCTCTTCGTGCATAGGACGCAAAAGAGCAGAGGTAGAAGTGCACCTACAACCACTTCCTAGCAACCATATCCAAAATACCGTTATTTTTATAGATAGCGTAAATAAAACAACGGGTCGTCACAAAAGGATGGCAATAAGGATGTAAAACAGGCTGTAAAACGCATTTTGGTTATGGCAAGCTAGTGACAGTCTCAGTGTTCTGTCTACATGAAGCACACATTCGTGCCCAGTGGTTTGTTTGGCACTCAGTGGAGAACTGAGCTCTCAAGACAAGGAGCTCAAGTGTTCAATGAATGCAGTATTCATAAGCGCTCACAAGGATTGTATTTCACCGGTACTTATCAGTGAGCCATTATGCGCACGGCGAGCTTCTCGAGCTTTTAAATCTAGATGAGCTATCTGCCACACACTCCGGCGCGACCTGAATTTCCTCTTCTGCTTTCAAATGTAATCAAAACTCTCCTTGGCGCAGGTGTGATTACTTACGTGAGTTGTCACTCTAGATGAAGCGACAACGAGGCTAGTCTGCAGCAGTTCGACACAGCGCACCGTCGACACAGACACAAGACGAAAAAAGTAGGCAGGCTACAGCGCTGTGGTCCTTCTACTTACTTCTTGTGTCCGTCTTAAGCTTGCGCTACTTCAAGATGTTCAAGTGAGCAGCGTTTCATGTTCGTAAAAGTTCGCTAAGTCCATTACCGCAAGGTAATGTTGAAACGCGAGGTAAAGTTGAAACTTTGCCATGCGTTCAATGTAACTTTTCAAATCTGGTTCTTGTAAGTTTCATCGAGATGAAAATCATCGCGCTTAACAAGTTAAGACGGTTAAATTCACACTCCTTTTTCCACCCTCCCCCTCCCCCCTCAATCACACTCTCCCCCCGTGAATGCTTACCAGTTGTATGGAAAGTATTCACGAGGGGTGGGGAGAGCGAATTTAACCGCTTTCTAGTTGTATGGCAAGCTTCAATAAAAATGACAGCGAACTTTGCCGAAATATTGCTTGCACATAGTCGTTTTACTACGTTCCTAAAAGAGCGCTCAATATCCGAAATTTTTGAGTAGGCCTATAAGAATAAACTGAATAATGATTGAACGATGAAGCAAAGGATCAGACGTAAGTAACATACCAATCTTGTCTATGCATGACCGCGACACGCCCAAGAAGCACTACTATCAAGCCGGACAGTGCAGCCGTCGTGGCTCAACCTATTCTAAACAAAATAGCGATGTTAAGAGGGACAAATGCGGGGCAGCTCTAACATAAACTACAGCGGCATCAGTGTGCCCATTTTAGTAGGGCTACTAAAAAGCGAGAATTATCACCATTGCTTCGATAGCGCTACTTTACGAACCACTGCTCATCATCATCATCATCATTATCGGGAGGATAATCGGGGAGCTCATCATCATCCCTGCTCAGAGGGAGGATAATACGTAGTTGTTTCTCGCGAAGTCCTACGTTCTGACTGCATCCAGCACGCACCTAGACATAACCATCACTTTCGCAGGTATGATGCTGCAAACATAAAGCAAAACCTTTCAACAGCCATTTTACGTGTAATTTGTGTTACGTCGAGGATTCGAATCGCGCTGAAATACTTCGCATTCAATTCCACCAAAACGCAGGTTGCTATACTTAAAACTGCTACAAAATACATTCAAGAACCACAGAATTTTACATACAGAAATTCAGAGTCCAAAAATGGCCCTAAATAGCTTTTGGCCATTTTTACTTCGGTGGGGAGGAGATGGATAGGCTTTTGAAGAGGAGATGAAGAGGATAAAGAGGACATCACGCGCCCACGTGTCAGTACGGCTGAAGTTGTAAGCGGGCGAGTTCGCTCCCTTCTTGCTCGATTCCTGGCCTATCCCCCGCGTGGGTATGCGCCATACGACGTGGAACAACAACAACATGCGGCGGGAAGACAATACCCGAAGTTGACGGAATCTCCCGAGGTTACCGGTTAGACGCGGCGCACAAACGGGTGGTGAAAGAGCCTCGAGAACGATGTACACGTATCGGAGTTCTTTCTGCTTACCGTGATTATCCAGAGACCGCTGAAGACGGCGAGTAAGGCAACATTTGACTTGGCCAGGAACAGCAGGAAGCCGGCGACGGATTGGAGGTTGGAGACGGGCTGGCAGTGGCGCCGCAGGAGCCTCAGGGCGCGCCTTCCACTGGTGCGGAAGCTCAGACCACGCATCGCTGCTCGGTGGACACAAGATGTGGGAGATAAAATGCGAGATTAGAGCACACTGAGCGGAAGAAATACGGTACTACGAGGTTGTAACTGAATGTCCAGCATTGAGGAGTAGCCCACATTGTTATGCAGTAAAAGGTCTCGTTGATATTTATTTATTTCTTTTATTAACACAAAAGTGTTTTATGCCAGGGTACACCAAGATCTTACTGACGTCATATCCGTCACGGAAGTGACGTCGCCAGAAAAAGGGCAATTGACGTGGCGGCGCCTGTACGTGCCACTCAGCCTACTGCGCTATGAATAGAGACGTGAGCAGCTCTACGAACGCGCCATATGTCGTTCACTACGAGTCATGCAGATGGGGCTGCCACCGAGGAGAGGCGAAGCGAAGTAGCTCATCATGACGATAATGAGCGCCGACAGTTGGCGCCTCGATGCCAGCGCCTTCGTGTGCAGATGACGCGCGCGAATTGAGGCCCACCCCGGGGTCACGTTGTTCCCATGACCGTCATGTGTTTCAAGCTGCTGTTTCTGTGCATGTCATTTTTGGTCTTGCTGTCGCGGAATAAACCGGTTATTGTTTTCTTCTTGCATCGGCGTCTCTTCGTCTGGCGGGGTCAGGCTCGCGAACCCTTCGCACATAAAGGATGTTCCTTTAACGTTCAACTGCTTCTGTGAAGGGATCTTTCAGTTTCGTGTTTTACCGATTCCTATGAAAGAGGGATCAACCACATTTTTTATATCTGAAAGTCCCGTGCAGGCATTACATAGGGGTGAGGGTAGTTAAGCAGGGAGTATAGAACATTTTTATGACGGTCTAGCCGAGTCCCGGCAATGTCCACGTAGAAGCAATGCATTAAAAACCTAGGCTATCCGAAGTGTTTTCCTTCCTGCCCCGCGTCATCGGACAACTCACGCGAAGCGCGCGACTGACCGACGGACGAAATGAAAGGGCCGCGGGCCTTTTCCGGGGAACCTTCAGGCCGCTCAATCGCATCTGTCCTGCATTGCTTTCTCCACCTCCTGATATTTCGTTTTACTTCCCCCCAGCCGCCGCGCACACCCCTGCACAATCGCTTTCCCCCACTCCTCGCTGGCGTCTGCTCTTGTTGCGCAGTGGTAGCGGGGACAGTTCGCAGAATATGGAAATATAATGTTTGACGAACTCTCGTCTGGTTGGGTAAAACGTTCATAGTCGAAACTTGTGGTCACCAACCAAAGGTTTATTAAAAGCGGAAAAGACCTTTCGGCTTCGTACGGAAGCCTTGTTCACTGAGCCCGAATAAGCCCGAAGCATGAAGCTTCGAAGTGAACAAGCGTGAAGCATAAAGTGAACAAGGCTTCCGTAAAGAAGCAGAAACCTCTTTTTTATGCTTTTAATAACCCTTTGGTCCGTGACCAGAAGTTTTTCTCTATGAGTGTGCAGCAGGTGTTCATTTCCCAAACTCAGCAGTAATCGCCTGATATCCTTAGGCTTCCACATGTGTTTGTTGCGATCGTTTGTGCCATCATTAGCGCTAGCTGGCGGTAATGGCGGCAGTGTGCTGCGGTAGAAGATTTGTTTCAATTCAACGTGGCTGGCACCCGCACTACGTGATTTTGTAGCGTGAGCTACACTGGCCAAGGTTGAGCAGTTTCGCGTGGCTTCGGAGAACCGTGCTGCGCATGCGCGAGGAGCAGTGACGTCTAACGGCGCACAACTGGCGCGCCGGAGCCGCCGCCGCCCCGATCGGATTGGGTTAAATTGAATTGGATTGGATTGGATTGGAAATCGTTTTAGCAGCCGTGAGCATGATAATCAGCTAAGACAACCAGTAACCATAAGAATAACCAACTGAACCTTAGCTCACACTACGTATATACGGGCATAGCCGAGCATAGCTACTGCTACTTCTCCCATTTATTTTTTTGAGTGATTTGGGCTTCGAAGCCCTGCAAAAGGTTATCTTGTAGTTTACACTGAAGTTTTTGCAAATCCATCGCACGAAACTGCAGTTATAGGTTTATTTGTTCTCTTGTTACGAAGCCCGCATTATGCGACGCTTTTTCAGGGTCCCGAGAAAGTCGTACAATACGGGTATTTAGGCTAGCCACCGGTATGTGCCGATTTGTGTGTTTTTTTTTCGGTGTGTGCAGATTTCATTGAATAGACAGAAAAAGAAAAGATCGGAGGGTGCACATTCTTGGGATTAGTGCTCCTGATATGAAGCGTCGCACATGTCCGATGTCAAGAAAACAGGGAAAGGTTTTTAACCGTAGAATGCGATCAGGTATAAAGGGCTGCGGATTTACCTATACCAATCAAGAAGGTAACGAAATTTTCTTCACACAAGCGCTTGTCATTTGGGAAGTTATAAAAGGTACAGACACTGGCTCTTTGGGCCGTATCACCGGAAGCCTTTAGACTTCTTAGTGAAACTACTGTTTATGTACATTTAAACACACTCGCCTCCACCGTTTTATGCTGCAGAGCAAAACTTTCGCAATTAAAAAAAAAAAAGGTATTTGCAGTCATCGAGCTCACTACTAATAAATGAATAATAAATAACTTCGAGCTTAGCGCACATAAAAATAATACGTACAAAGGAGACAAAGACAGGCAGTACTTGCACCTCAATTTATGGCACGAGACTGAAAAATATTTCAGTAAAAAATACAGCTGACAGGATATACAGAAAATACTAGAATACCTGAAAACATTGTACTGCCCCACGCCTGTCGCTCACTACCATGACAAATTATTTTTTAAGAACGTCGCCTCCTTTACCGACTAGGTTATCGATGTTGGATTGCAACATTTGGAATCGCCTAGTCGCATTTAAGCCATTTCTACTAAGACCTGAACTCATCAGAATTTATGAAACAATATGACAAAATTTTTAGAGTACTGCTCGCACCCGCGGCATTCACCGCAGCAAGTACAGATGTCTCCATTTATTTGTTTTCTGTTTGTGTGGTGCTCGCGTAGCTTAGAGTTAACCCACCGTGCCGTCTGCCCCACATACCGTTACACAGGCCAATGGAACACGGTGCACCACACCACTGCATATTCGACGTACTTTTTTGACTCCCATGCTACAGCTCGCCTTTGCTCTTGCTACTGGACAAGTGCTTCCACAGAGCCTCGGAAGCTTCAGTGGTGCGGACATGACAACCCGAACGCCAGCTTTCTGCTCTTTAGCCTATGAGTGACGCCATTAAGTTACGGCATAATGGGCCTCTTACGCCGCTCATTGGCGCCACATGCACTGGTTTCAGTTCGCTTGACTGCTAACTTCTCCCGCCTGTGGACAGCTCACAGACTGCCACAATGACCCGCTCATAATGCCCTGATTGTCTTACCCGAAAAACCCGCGCCTCTACAGCGGTTTTTTTTGGTGAACAGAGGATTTTTTGAGAGCGTTGGTGAAGCACATCGTCGCTACTGAGCGTTTCACTAGTTTGGTGTGGGCCGAGGTTATAGGTAACAGGGCCTACTTGTTTCGAGGGGCGTAACTTAAACAACTCAACTAAAACCTCAACGCAACCTCATTGTCTGAAAACGCGAGGCTGATGTCTAAAAACTTCAATGCGTTACTTTGTGGCATTTCGTGCATTATCTGAAGCCGACCAAGGAAATATTTGAGCCCTGCCAATGTTTACACAAAATCGCCTCTAAAGGTAGGCGCTCTCCTCTGAAGAACTTTTTGTCGGAGGGGTGCCCTACCCTGACGGAGCACAAGGCAGCGTTCATAAAAAAACTAGTCGTGCTATTTACACACACGCGTCGGACAGCATCAAGTAGGTCCGGTATGTGTATTTCATCTCAGCTCTCTTTTTACTCCTATATATTTCACCCTCGTTAGGAAAAGTTCAGTTGGAAGTAGCGCCTGTACTTGTCTTCCTTGTCCGTGTTGTCTTTTTTGTGAGCTGAACCTGAATGTAATACAAACTAGCCCGAACGAAATGACTTCTCCACTACTAATCTCTTTATGCCTTTTTCTCTGTTATATATTTTTGTTATCTAGAAGGATATCGCCGTGTCGCCTGCTCCTCACCTGCTCCCGATCTAACATTTGTGACATTTCTTTGTAATAAACGACAATGGTTGCCACGTGGTTAAGTTCCAAAGAAGTCCGGCTAAACATCTCCTAACACATCAGTGTAAGGATTTTACTAGGCGCGCCGAGAAAAAGTAAGAAATGTAAGTAGAAATAAATAGAACAGGGGCACTGGCCCGCTCACCCATGACAATGTAGGCCTGCTTGCTCACGTACATCAGAGAACGGTCCAGGCAGTTGCAGAAAGGACGGAGATACTTTGCCAGCGACGCACTCCCTTGCGCATTGCCACTCGAGCTGAAATGAAAATACGGCGCCAGCTTTGAAAAAAAAAACGGCATTTTCTAGGTTGCCATCGCAACCTAACACTCTAGGCTTTGCAGGCGTGTAAATTGTTATTCTGTAGAAAAGCTGCAGAAATTAATTCCTTGTGACCTCACCAATTTTTATAGCTTAACCAAAGTTCAGCTCTTGCATGGTACAGTTGGCACTGGGTATAAGAGCGGAAAATTATCACTAAATGCACTGCTTTAACAACCTTACGTTCAAATATATATCAGCTTGCGAAAGATTTGCAGTTAGGTCAGGGTTGTATCTACTCTACAGAGCTTTATCTACTCTCTCAGAGCTGGATCTACTCCTCAATGTGAGAGGTATCGAAATCTGTTTCGTGACGACGGAGCATTAAATTCTGGCACAGCACCAGTGGTCACGCAGTGCAGGCGATGATTTAACAGCACAAAGTTATATAAATTCTTTTATATTAATTGATAATTGCTTCGCACGAAGTCCTGGGGTTCGTTTGGCGCAATGTACCAAGTTTAATAAAAATCGGTGGAGCGTGACGATTCAAACAAGGGATGAGGACTGAAGGAACCACAATATTGACCCCTGGCGTGGTCTCCTTTCTGGAATTCATCATACTCGGAATATTTATCTCACTAGCTTGCTGGAAGTCACGCAGCACCGCTTTGCAGCTTAAATTTCTCAATTGTTTTTCGTATGCAAAACCTAGGTGCTATTTGATGAGGTGGCCTCGCAGAATGCCGTGTTAGTGCAATACTTGTCCGAAAGCTTCAAGAAGCCCTTCAAGAACCCCACTTCCAGGAGCCCGTCAAGGAGCCCCAAAGCTTAACGACCCCTGACGAAGCAGAAAGCAGTTACTGTTGTGTGTTCCTAAAGAATATTACTCGCTTATATAAATATTGGCGGTGGTTGCTGTAAAGTATTTCATAATGTTTTTTAAAATAATGTGTAGCTGCACTTGGTCTGCGGTTCACACCAGCGCTAGATGTAACATGATGTTTTTGTTGTACCACCTGTTGCAGAAATGCAAAAATTAGTTTTATTGCATTCAGTAAATGACCTGCACGTCTTCCGTTGCAAACAGCTTTTCAAATGGCCAACGGCTCACAGCAAATAACATAAGGTAAGCGAGTTGAAAGGAAACTTCGAAAAATGTGGCACTTGCATGGTAACAGCAAGTCGCATACGCAGTGCCAAACATGCATGAGATGAGCATGCTACACGTACACCACTCCGTGTTCGTGGCTCCAGCAGAATAAAGATGGACCGAGTGGACCAGTTGTGGCTTTCGCCTCTGTTATTAGAGAAAGAATGCCACGAGTGAAAACGAGAGAGAGAGAGAGAGAGAGAGAGAGAGAGAGAGAGAGAGAGAGAGAGAGAGAGAGAGAGGGAGAGAGAGAGAGAGAGAGAGCGAGAGAGGAGAGAGAGAGAGACAGAGAGAGCGAGAGAGAGATAGAAAATATTTTTATTTCTCCAGCAGAGGCTGATGTGTGAGCCTCGCTCCGTGGAAAGCGTCCGTAGTCCTGGATGCCTTGACTTCGGCTGGCCGTCCGTGCTAGGGTCACCAACTTAAGCTGGATATCCGGGTCCGGGCTGGCCAGGGAAGCCCTCCACTGCTCGAAGGTTGGGTTGGAAAGGAGGGGCAAGTCTGGAGTGCGTTGGCACTCCCATATGATGTGGTAGAGGGTGCCAGGCTGGTGACAGTAAGCGCAGAGGGAAGGTTGTTGGGTGGGGAAGATGAGGTGGAGGCGGGTGGAATGTGGGTAGGTGTTTGATTGGAGACGCCACCAAGGAGACGCCAGTGTGGTGGTGGGAGGCTGCGGCGAGTTTGCTTGTAATGGGGGAGAATCTCTGTGTAGCCGCTTAGTGGGTGGGGTTTATCTTGAGGGGGTATACATTGGCCACTGTCGGCAATGGCTCGGTGTATCAAATCGGGAGCCGCGGCATGAGCCGCTCAATTGCCGGGGATGGCGGCGTGTCCAGGAGCCCAGCCGATGCAGATATCGGGGGTTGTCGAGCAGTTTTGGAGGATGAGTAGGGCTGATAATGAAATGCGGCCAATCTGGTAGTTTCGGCAGGCTCTCTGCGAATCGGTGAGGATAGTAACTGGTTGAGAGCGGCATATGTCGAGGGATTGGGGCAAACGTGTTGAACAAGATCAAGGGAAGGCCCGATGGAACGCAGAGATTTACCTAGACCCCGGCCACGAGGGACTTGTGGGAAACGAAGCTTTTAACACCCGTTCCGCTAAATTAATCAACCTGGCGGTTGCCAAAAGGTCGCTTTTAAAGGGACACTGAAGTGATTTGTAAACATTGCGGGATTACTAGCGCAAATTGTAGTTCGGAGTCCGTAGGCATTGTTTCGACCACTCTGGCCGCGTTTACGCGAATTTATTTAGTAGAAAAATCAATTCGAAAATGCTGTCCTCCTCTCTTTACGCTCGCCCATTTTCTGTGGCGTTTTCGTGTGACGTCAGCAGGAGATGAGCTGGAAAATGGCTGCGCTACTGCACGGTTCGCCGACCAGCCGACCTACCGATCGAGTCAGTCGGCCCAGCGTTTCGTCCGCCGGCCGCCGACGGGTCGTCGCTATTCGCTCGCTCAATTGAAACTAAGCCACAACACCTTTGTGAATGAAAGAATGTGCCTTTCCTTACTTTGTTAGTTTGTACACTGTGTCAAACTCAGAGTCCGGGTCGCTCCACACAAGCGCTGCACAAGTGCACATGCGACGCTTCGCTGACTTTACGCTAGTAGGAAAATCTAAGGCCAATTGAAGGCGGGAGAAGAGTCAGCGAAGTCAATATAGGTACTAAGAAAATAAAATCACCTGAAACTTTTACCGTACAGCGCAAAACTAGGGAGCAGGAAGCACTTTTTGCACTGGGTAAACAAGCACAGCGGTCAGCAGCACGACCGCACATCTGCGAACGCTTTTCCGTCAAAGAAATGCAATTGCTAGACGTGAGATATTGTGGAAGTTCGGGGGACACTTACTGCAGGAGTGATATACAACAAATAGTCACATAAAGTACTTAAAATGCTTAAAATAAGTAAAAGTGTAAACTGGTCATACATTATAAACCTTATATATCCAAACCGGCCAGCGCCGGCTCGTGGCCTAGCGGTCTGAGGCGCTGGAATTTGTTTTGAAAGTCGCAAGTTCGAATCCCCGAGGGTACATGTATTTTTTTTTGTAAGTTGATTTTTTCGTATGCGGCTGATGCTTTCTGAACTGAGTTCACCATTTTTGGGCCGTAACCTTCACTGCTCCATGAGCGAGATCGCAGAACGCGCGCATACTGACAATGACGCGCTAGCGAGTTCTAGTTGGCGTGCTGTTGCCACAAGCACCGTCTGCTTGCGGGCAGTGGGCCCAGGCCTGAATCAGCACACCCTTGGCCTGGTGCGAACTAGCTTTTTACGAACAGACATGAGTGAGGCAAGCTCCGAATATGCGGGAAAAGCGCATGGCATTTGAGAGTCTGCGGTGACGCGGAGGGCGTTCATCCACTGCGTAGGCCTCGTCTAGTGATTTCTACGATTCCAAGCCGCCCTGGGAGGTTTATCTTAGACATTTGACAGCCGACAACATGGCAGAAGCGCGGAACGGCGATAATTGAGAAATCGAGAATGCCCATCCAACAACGCCATCAGATGTCAAGCATGTTTTTTTTACAGAACCGAAACCGAAACCTTTGATTGCTAACCTTGGGCATAGTCCAATCACGGTGCCCCCCCTCCTGCCGTCACAGCCTTTAGTTGGTGCGGCCGCCGCAAACCGCGCATAGTAGTTTTTCTTCTTTCGCGCTTTGTAAAATAATTACCGATTTGTCAACCGGATAAACGATGAATAGTGTGTTAATTTGAGCCAGTCTACACAGTGCAAGCAAAAACGGGAGCTTGACAAATTCACTTCAGTGTCCCTTTAACATGACTTCACAATTGCCACTGGGAAAGGCTACAGGCGCTCATGGTAGCCACGAAAATATAATAAACCACTCACAACAGATAAATGCTATCGAAGCCACCTCCTGGAGACAGCTATAGGCAAATACCTATCCAAACCTCGAGAGGGATAACCTCATGCACCCTGGAAAATGCGCTCAGACAGACAAGCCTGCAGCAGCAATCCAACACTAAATCACATCATTTTGCAGTGCAACAGGAATTTCCGTTATTATTTGTGTTATTATTCGTCCTAACTGTTCATTATACACCCGTAATTGCCTCTTATATGCTGACTACACCACTACACAACAAAACTAAACTGTTCCGCGAATAGATGCCTTTACAAGTCTGTCAGCGAGTATCAAAACAATGAAGATCTAGGGATATCACATGCGCTTAATTGTTTTCACCCTTCGGTTGTTGTGTTTTCTTTCCTACTATAAATTTTCGAATGGATAGTAAGACTGAGGTTCACAAAATGAAAGGGGCCATGCTGCACTTAAAAATGCCTTATGGAAAATAAAATTGCTTCTTGCGAGTTGAACTGCTCAGTGAGAGAAAAAAATGCTTCCATGTGTAAAATCATTTCATGCACCCCTACCCATCTGTCATGACTGATGTGGGGCATAGATTTTTTAGGAGCTGTTATATCATCAACTATGGGAAAACAACAAAGTGACCAGTTCGTAGTATAGACATAGTTAAGTGACCAGTAATTCTGGCTTTTGTCGGCACAGTGTGAACAGGAATAGCATACTGGGCTCACGACATTACAGAGACTTTCCGGTCACCTTCCTTCAATTTCGAAACAGTACCGGTAAACTTATCTGGGCACTCGAAATACATTATGAAGGGCAGTCACAGCATTTATGAGCTGTTCATCACAACATGAGGTGCACCCTCCTCGAGCCGTGAGGCCTTGGTATGTTTTCGTTTGCAGCTCTTTTCGTTGCCAACTGCCGTGGTTTTTTCGGGAAAAGCTCCCCAGGGCAAAGTGGTCTTGTCCCTTTTGAAATTGTCACGCTGATCATACTTCTCACCCACAGCTTTCCAGTTTGTTCCACTTGTCTAACCACCACGTACCTGTAGGAAACTCAGGTGTCTAGCAGCTTTCATTTCGAAGCGAATAAAAGTAGCAACTTTATCAAGCCCTAGATGACTGTATTGCTTGGTGCGCTTTGCTGTGAGAGGTCAAAAGCACCTCCAAGCGGCCAAGTGCTGGTTGATTGTAATGTACTACTTTGGAGCTACATAATTACAAGTGTGCACTTTACACCTAGGGAGAATCAATTTTTTTGCTGCAGCGGAAATTAGTATGTGGATTCATGTTTTCAAATGTCCATTCCGCTAAAAGTTTCATGGCATAGCTTGACAGTAAAAGTAGTTTTATGCCTGATTGATTGTATGCTTTAATCCGTCGACGCAGCGCAGGCGGTGAGGCGCGCCGTAGTGGAGGGCTCTGGATTAAGTTTTACCACCTGGGGATCTTTAACGTGCGCCGAAATCTCGTACAAACGGGTGTTCTTGCTTTTCGCCTCTATCAGAAAAGCGGCCGCTGCGGCCGGGAATCGAACCCGACACCTCGTGCTCGGTGTTTTATGCATCTAGGCCTTCACCTGTATCGGTTTGTCACAAGACTGCACTTCGCACTGAGCTGGATTTCAGGGCCCTATATGAAGCAACTGTCATCATCATCATCATCATCATCATCATTATCATCACCAGCCTATCTACGCCCACTGCAGGGCAAAGGCCTCTCCCATTATTCTCCAATTACCTCGGTCCTCTGCCAACTGTGATCAATTTATCCCCGCAAACTTCTTGATCTCATCTGCCCATCTAACTTTCTGCCGCCCCCTGCAACGCTTGCCTTCTCTAGGGATCCACTCGGTTACCGTTAATGACCATCTGTAACTGTAGCTGACTGTAACTGAAGCAACTGTAACCGACCATAATACACAATCTTGAATACTCTTATTATCAATGCGAAACATATATGTTGCCATTGACTAGAAACCCACTACCTGCTGTGAATAAAATATATGGCCCACTGACTAGGTACCCACTATCTGCTGTCTGAACTAACAGAAAGTCCCCTAAATTGGCCAGCAGTGCAAAGAGAACAAAAGTGAATCGAGTCCGAAATAACTTTGGAACAAGGTATTTTGCTTATTTGCAGTAATGCTTATAAAAATTGCCGGCTGGTTAACTGCACCTAGTGGAACGTACTTTATTGTCCTAGTATTCTGCATTAGCCTGGTTCAGTGTCAAATAACTACGTATTTTAACACATGTGAAGACTGCCACTGACCATTTGGTTCTTTTGAACTGTATTAGTCGACTCTCGTCAATTCAACACTGGCTGCGCACTTTGATATGGGGTAATAAACATAAAACCTGATTGACGAATGACGTCAGTTCACATACACAAGAGTAAACTATAGTAGGCCTATGCATTGCATAGCCTAACTGTAGACTTCAAAATTCTTATTTTGGGGTTTGACTTGGCATATCCTGGGATGGCTGTAAAGGGTACTGTAGTGGAGGTCTGCGGGTAAATTAAGGCCACCTATGACCTTTCGTAATCTTGGCACACAGGCATTTTATTTCTTCTCCTGCACCACAGCAGCGACCAGTGACAAAGGAATCCGGCCCATATTCTTACGACATCAGGACACCAAGCTGCCAAGGCAGGTTACACCTAAACCAATGCTTTGGACTTAGGCGATAAAGTTTCGTTCGCGTGAAACTGCACTATGCTGCTACAAATAAGAACTGAACCAACTCACTGTCGGGTCCCTTCAAGAATCCAGTGCTTGCCTCATATTAAAGATTGCACCGAACATTCCAGGAATCGAACAAAGAAATGCACTTGTATATCCAAACGAGGGTCTTTAATACAAAGTTATCCCACTTCAACCTTTCCTTGATTTTCTTTCTTGTTAAATTCTTGTCCTTGCTCAGTTGATGACATAGGATCACATGTTGTATAAGTAGCTAATACTGAAGAAATGAAGAGCTGCAATTATTCAGTACAGAGAGCCGCGGCACTGACGTTTGGCACCTACAGTGACCCCTGTGCATGTGCAGATGTGTAGTATGTGCAAGTGCCGTATGTGAGGTACAAAATCCCAGCTTTCGAGAAGGCCATGCATGTATGAAACTTGAAGTATCCCGTTGTTCCTGTGGTGGGGAAACAGGAACTGTCTTGCGGCCTTCCACCGACAGTGACCAGTAGACCCTTCCGGCATGGTGGTCACCTCAGGTGACTTCAGTAAATCTTTTAAATCAAAAGTGCCAACTTTTTTTGTCTTGTAAGAAAGAGAATTTCTAACGAAAAGTTAACTATTTTTCGATAAAAAACTGTTTTCCTCCAAAAACGAAGTTCTGGGCAACAAAGAGGTAATTTCGTTCCCACATATGTATTTTTCACAAATTTACCGCGGGAAAACAACCAAACACAAGAAGAAAGGTACAGACAGGCAGGTCTGTCAATTTTTGTACTCTTTCTGTGTGCTATAATGTTTTCCGGTGGGTATTCTTTTTTTAAAATGTACAAGTGTGCCAAATCTGCCATTTTAGTTGGTTTAAGTTGTTTTATCCTATGCTTTGTTGCTAGGGGAACTTTGTACATGTAACGTTTAGATGGCAGTAAAGATGCCTCGCATTTATTAATGGATGCTTATTGATAGGTATGAAGTTTCACTTCGTGAAAGTGGAGTGAAGAAAACAGCAAAGCCGTCATGAACACTGCAGGGTGCTTATTGAAATGGCATTACATTACTTGCAGAAAATGCCACAAGGCCCCATACTACTGGTGGCGCAAGACTGCCAAGCTTGGTCCCCGACTAAAACCACTTATAAAAATATGTAACAGGCACTTATCTGCCCAATGATAACCCTGAATACAGATGTGACATCCGAAACACTGGAAATCGACAAAAGTTATCGGGTCAGTTAGTAGGATAAGTGAACAGAGCACACAAATGTTAAGGGCGCTTCGATGTGTTGATTGACAAGACCACTTGCACCAGACGGCAAGGACCAGGCGGTGCTTGCTCAGCGTTGTATGGTTACAAATAGGTGCAAATTGCCACTCACTGCACTAAAAGCGCTTTGAAGACCCCTGATTTTAAAGCAAATCTTTTTATGTCTCACCCATGGTGTATGTTGTGTCCAGAATGTACTGCAGGAAAGCCAACTTTGACAACGATGGTGATCGTGGGTGAAGTGAAGAATAAACGTTTCCTATGGTCGGAATCAAGCCAGGACCCTCGCATTAATAAACAGACATCTATTCAATGAAGACATTACAACATGGTGGAGGCAGTTTTTATTTCGATAGGGGCGCATCAACGTCCACAACTAGACAAAAAATCGTGCACCCCGAAGTCTGATGGCGACAAAGTTAAAGGCGAAGCGTTCTTCATGCAAAATGAAAAAGCAAAGAGTGAAAGTCAAAGCCAGGGCAATAAAAAGTTCAAACTGCATACGAGTCAAAGTGGGAGCTCAACGAGACGAAGTCCAAGCTCTGACAACAATCATAGATTCCCTCACGAGAAAGCTTTGCGCTCAAGCATCGTCGTCAGAAGACGACGATGGTTGAGCCTTTGTGCCTGAAGGCAGTGACCTTCCACTGTGTGCTGCCCAGGTTCTGTCACTAGGTGCTTCCGCCCTAGTAGTTTGCCACCTGGATGTTGTGTCCACCCTTCACTCTTATGTTGCGGCGACAGGCCGCTTTCCCTGATAGCCAGCTAGGCGTTCCCGTTTATCTAATTTTTCTTTCTGACTATGGTTTCATGGTATAGATATATAAAATCTGTTCGGTATTTCCTTTTTGTTAATTTTGGAATCTAAAATAATATAGATCACATCCTGATTGGGTGCATAGCTTTTTGGCCAATCCCCCGCGTGGGTAGATGCCATGGTCAGCGGCAACCAACCAACCCGTGAACACGCAATATAGGAGGCAGAAGGTGTTGGATCTGGCAGCAATTGTGTCAGCCTCTTCACTGTCTCTAAATTTTGGTGCCGTAAACCCGTGAGAAGGCTCGTCTCCTTCGCACCGACACCGTTCCGAGGATGGAGAAGCTACGCAGGCGTCGAGGGAATCTTAGTAGTTCCACCACCCGACTTCTGTCCGTCGCCAGCGAGATCCTCGTGCACGGCGCGCAACCGCTATCGTCCGACCACCAGGAAATCTTCGACGGGCTTCGAGAAAGAGACTCCGATCTCGCCGAGCTGGAAGACCAGGTCGCGACTCTCTTGACAATGAGGAGCTCCACAAAGAAGTCGCAGGCGCTCTGGACTACCACAAGACCACAAGATCGACAAGTCGGTTAGCGGGCTTCGGTCAGCGCTGAACGAGCGCGCATCGACTGGCGCTGCGGTCATGTATGGCTACCCGTAGCGGGCGGCGAAGAGAACCGACGCGTCTATCAACGCCGCCGGAGGTGTTAATTAGGATTTTGTTAGCTAAGTCCTCGCAGCTCATGAGAGGGCCCGAGCACAGAGTGTACGCGTCCCCTTCCCAAAACTTCAAATACCTGTCTTCAACGGTGAGAGGCACGAGTAGCAGGACTTTTGGGAGCACTACGAGGTGACCATGCACACTCATCCTGATCTCACAGATATCGAAAAGTTTTAATATCTGAACACTTACTCGACCGGCCATGCAAAGCGTACAATCGAAGGGATACGCCTTACATTTCCTTCAACGTACTTACGGAGTGTTATGGCAGGAAACATCTCCTAATCGACGATCACATAGACAGCCTGATGATGATGGTTTGATTTTATTGGCGCAAGGCCGACATGGGCAAAGAGCGCCAAACACAAAGTGATTTGATGAGGAGAGAACACGAAATAAAATCAGTTAAAAACTATGAGCACGGCTGGTGTAAAGGGCCAGGGTGAAGAACAAGAGTGGTTAAAAGATAAATAAGGTGGCTGGGGTATAGGACCAGGGGTAAAGCTATGGGTAGTATGAGATGAGTTGTAAAAAGTGAACTTCTGATAGGAACTTAAAGGTGCGCTGAACAGAAAACATGGCATCATCTCCTAAGAAGTATGATGGGTGTGGTGGAATATGTCGTGTGTGTAGTTGAGGGAAGTGTTTGCGTCGTGTAGTGTCGAGTGCCTTACATTGTATGAGGATGTGCATCACG
Organism: Haemaphysalis longicornis; assembly: GCA_013339765.2. Taxonomy (NCBI): domain Eukaryota; kingdom Metazoa; phylum Arthropoda; class Arachnida; order Ixodida; family Ixodidae; genus Haemaphysalis; species Haemaphysalis longicornis. The sequence goes on from CM023457.1 coordinate 119,014,915, forward strand.
GATAGGGCCTCTCCGCACGTGCTGCACAGAGGTCTTGGAGAGCCAGTGAGAAGGTGCGAGCGTGTTGCATGAGTGTGCCCTATCCGTAATCTAGCCAAGGCAACTTCAGTGTATCTATTGCGTGTGTCGGTGGTGTATGGTCCCAAGTGTGGTTTTATTACGTGTAACTTGTTGTCTGTTTGTTCGCTCCAGTGTGTTTGCCCTGTTTTGCGAAGTTGTTGTTTGATGTGTGGTTTCACGTCGGTGTAGGGTAATGTGGTTATGTCTACTGTATTCAAGAGTGTAGAAGCAGCAGCCATTCGATCCGCTGCTTCGTTCCCGGCTATACCACAGTGGCCAGGGACCCAGCAAAGGACTAGTTCAAATTTGTGAACATACACAGACATAATACTCTTGACTATTAAATTTACAACGTGATTTTTTGAAGACTTTGTTGACGACAACGCCCGCACGACACTGAAGGAGTCTGTATATATAATTGATTGTGGGATGTGACTTATATGATTAACAACAAGAAGTACACCATAAGCCTCTGCCGTAAAGATACTTGTATTACTGTTAAGAGTTCTAGTGACATTAAGGCCGGGCCCATGCGCCGCGCAGGACACAGAGGTGGCAGTTTTAGAGGCGTCCGTATAAAATTCAGAAAATGAATACTTCTGCTGCAAATACAAGAAGTGCTGCAGAATTGCACATGTGGGAGCTCGGTTTTTATCTACATGTGTGAAAGACGTGTCGCATAAGACAGGGCGGAGATGCCATGGTGCTATAAAATCTGTTTGAGAACTTTGTATGTTGTCTCAAAAGGAGACAGAAAGCTCTGACGCTTCCTCTCTAACTCTGTAAGAGAAGGGCGCAGAGAACGATGGTCGGTTTAGGAGTAGTGCAGTCATAGACGTATCATAAAAAGCTGATTTAAAAGGATGGTGTGGCAAAGATGAAATTTTTAAAAGCAAAAAGGAGATCTGTGTATGCTCGCTGACGTTGTAGGTTCCACTTATTACACTCCACATAGAGGCTTTCGACCGGGCTAGTCCGGAAAGCGCCACATGCCAGCCGGAGCCCCAGATGAAGCACTGGGTCCAGCATTTTGAGGGATGTCTTACTTGCTGACCCATAAACAACACTTCCATTGTCTAATCGTGAACCTATCAGGCTAGTAAAAACACGTAAAGGAAGTTGTTTGTCAGCACCATATGAAGAGTGGGAGAGAAACTTGAGTATATTCATGTCCTTTAAGCATTTATGTTTAAGTTGTTTTATATGTGGAATGAATGAGAGCTTTTCGTCAAGGACTACACCTAAAAACTTGTGTTCATTTCTGACTGGAATTGAGACAACATTGAGTTTGATGTCTGGATCCGGCCGAATGCCACGCCTTTTCGAAAACAAAACACAAGTACACTTCAGTGGATTAAATTTAAAACCGTTGCTATCTGCCCAGCCAGCTAGCTTGTTAACACCAAGCTGGACTTGGCGCTCGCAGATAGACAGGTTACAAGACTTAAAGGATAATTGCACGTCGTCTACATAGATTGAGCAGGAAATGGTTGGTGGCAGAGCCTTCCGAAGAGAGTTCATTTTTACAATAAACAAAAAGCAACTGAAAACTCCACCTTGCGGCACACCGTTTTCCTGCACATGAACTCTAGAGAGTGCAGTTCCAACTCGGACGCGAAACGTTCTTTCAGAGAGGTAACTGGCAAGCGTGTTCCACATGTTACCCGACATGCCAAAGGACTTCAAGTCGCTGAGGATGCCGTACCGCCAAGCAGTATCGTACGCCTTTTCAAGATCAAAGAAGACCGTCATACAGTACTGCTTGTGGAGGAAAGCATCTTTGATATAAGACTCTAATGCAACGAGTTGATCGTTGCTAGATCGCCCCGCCCCAAAGCCCGCCTGGCAGCTCTCGAGAAGACCGTTGTACTCTAAAAAGTACGCGAGTCTCCTGTTTATCATCTTCTCGAAGAGCTTACGCAGGCAGCTTGTCAGGGCAATGGGGCGATAACTGGCGGGAGAGGAAGGGTCCTCCCCTTCCTTTAGGAAAGCCACTACTATGGCCTCCCTCCAAGAGCGTGGGAAGTGCCCCGAAAGAAATATTTTATTGTAGAGGTGAAGAAGTGTTTCAAGCGTGTCTGCATGTAAGTGTTGTATCATTGTGTATGAAATCCTCTCTGCACCTGGAGCTGAAGGTTTACAAGTACCGAGTGCGACCTTCAGCTCATGAAGTGAAAAGGGGGTGTTATAGGATGAGTTCGACTTATTAGTGTCTCGCAAGGACTTCTTCTCACATGATGCTTTGTGTTTAATGAAAGTGTTGGTGTAGTGTGCTGAGCTGGACACGTGTTCGAAGTGTTGTGCAAGCGTGTTGGCCTGGTCTTCGAGTGTGTCCTCTGTTGTGCTAACCAGGGGCAGGCTGTGTGTCTGTTGTCCTTTTAGCTTGCGTATTCGTGTCCAGACTTTGTGAGTGTCGGTGTATGAGTTTATGGAAGTGAGGAAGGCGCACCAACTCTCACTTTTCGCCTCACGACGCACAGGCTTCCCAAGAGCCTTTGCCCGTTTAAAGGAAATGAGATTATCTGGCGTGGGGTACCGGCGAAGGACACCCCACGCCTTGTTCTGGGCCTCCCGTGCCCGCCTACAGTCCTCGTTCCACCAGGGCCTCCTTGGGGTGCGGGACGCACTGGAGGCCTGGGGCATGGACTTTTCGGCGGCGTCGAGTATGTGTGCGGCGACGAGTTGGGCTGCTTCCTCCACGTGTAGGTGTTTTATGGCTGTGTGGTGTAGTTTAGATGTTTCTGTGAATGTACTCCAGTTTGCTTTTGATTCATTAAACCTGTCATGGGAAGATGGACTGCTCGGTCCTATACCTATATACGTTAATGAAGTGGGGAAATGGTCACTACCATATGGGTCTGTGCCCACACCCCACTCAAGTAGTAGTAGTAGTAGTAGTAACTTTATTTGAGCTCGAGGCGTTTTCAGACGCCAGACGGAGCAGTTCCCAGGTCGCGGGAACCGTATTGGGCCAGCAGCTCCTGGCCCCTGGCCGTCAGCGCGAGCTGGGTCGGCAGGGCGGGGCTGGACCGCAAGGTCTCCCATCGCTCGTGGAGTGGGGTAGGGGGGGTGGAGGGAGGGTGGGGGGGTATAGGGGCCTTGAGTTTAGTGCACTCCGCCAGTATGTGTGCGAGCGTGCCGCTGTTTGTTTTACAGAATGGGCAGCGGTCCCCCTCGCGTTCAGGGTAAAATGTATGCAACAGGACGGGGTGGGCTAGTGACCCCGCCTGGATGCGCCTGAGTATTGTCTGTTGCTCCCTGGTCAAGACATGGAAAGAGAACTGCGGAACCAATCGCCAAGTCAAGATGAGAGTATGTATTGCGTCCTAAGTTATGCTATGTAGGCTGTTTTTTGTTGAAGAGGCATGCTCCGGAGGATGCAAGAAACTTCTCTATCAAGCGACCTCGGGCCTCCGTTCTGGAGGAGCCCCAAATAGAGTTGTGCGCATTAAGGTCGCCTGTTAGTATGTATGGTTCCGGCACCTGGTCGACCAGCGCCTCGAAATCAGAGCTCGAAAGTGCATGATCAGGAGGAATGTAGATGGAGCATACCGTTATCAACCTATTAAATATTATCGTACGGATCGCTACAGCCTCGAGGACAGTGTTTAAAGAGCTCAGAGGGTGGCATGCTAATGATTTCCGGGGGATAATGGCCACACCTCCTGAAGAGTGGGTGCAGCCAACCATGTCCTTTCTGAATACCATGTATCTATTTAAGAAATTTGTTTGTTTAGAATTGAGGTGGGTTTCCTGCAGACACATGATACTTGGCTGACTGGCATGCAGAATCTCACACACATCGTCAAGATTTTTGAGGAGGCCTCTGCAGTTCCATTGAATGATGTTTTCTGTTCCCATTGTTTAAATTTAAGAGTGACTGGAGTGTGTGTGTTCGTGTGTGTTCATGTGTCGTCTTTCGGGGCTGTTACTCTTGGATTAGGCTTTTTAGGCCTTTCTACTGGCTTGGCCGTCGGAGGCCGCTCCTTGCGCTGCGTTGCAGGGAGGAACGGCCCGACATCCATTTCGTCGTCGGATGTCCGAGGGGTGCCCCACGGACCGGGCCTCCCGGACTTGGCCCCCTTTCGGGAGCCCTTCGTTTGAGCCGCCACCGCCGCGGGCGTTGGGGACGCCAAAAGTGGCGCGGGCGGTGCGGTGGCGGTGGGAGCCGATGCGGGGTCTGTGGTGTCCATCACCTCGGTACCCCCCAACGCACTGGAGGACGGGGAGACAGAGGCGGGAGCGGCACCGGTCCCGACAGAAGTTGTCTGCGCCACAACCGGTGCTGCCTCAGCAAGCGGCGTGGTGCCGGGTTGGGCTGCGTGAGGCAACCCAGCGGGGGGCGGGGGCGGGATCAGATCATGTTCGCTGAACTGGGTCCCTGTGGACACCAGACGCCGCTCCGCCCCCCGGCGAGCCGCGTCAGCGTACCTCCCCAGAGGGAAAGCGGCGAACCTCTTTCTCGCCTCTGGAAAGGTGATGTTCTCGGTTACCTAAATGTTTATGATCTTTTTTTCAAGTTGGAATTTTTCACACTTGCGGGAGTATGCCGCATGCGGCCCCCCGCAGGTTACACCAGTGAGGGTTTCGGATTGGCAGTTGTCACTAGGATGATCGTGCGCCGCGCATTTTGCACACGTCGTTCAGCCACGGCAAGAGTTCGTACCGTGCCCGAACCGCTGGCACTTAAAACAGCGCCGCGGGTTCGGGATGTAAGGACGTATTGAGCACCGGATAAAACCTGCATATATACAGGGTGTTGCGGCGATAACTGGAACATTTTTAAAAATTTTTCCTGAGCGATCGGCCGCTCTGTTCGCGCTCAAACTTCACACAAAGGTCGCATTTTGTGGTCTATTTTGTTTGACACCGGGAACAACAACGGTACTTACCTGTTTATTCTGAAAATAAATAAAAACGATTTTCGCCTATGGGAAAATGGCCGCTGATTTGGACGTGCGAGCCAGCGCAAGTTGATGTTGGAACGATGGAACCACCTGCAGAGTGAAACGCATGTTTGGGATTCACGTACGGAGCCAAATGGTGCAGCAGACGATCAGAAAATGCACCTAGAAATGAGCTAACAGACGATCAGAAAACCCGGTTTTCGGGCTCGCACGTCCAAATCGCCGCCATTTTCCCATAGGCGAAAATCGTTTTTATTTATTTTCAGAATAAACAGGTAACTACCGTTGTTGTTCCCGGTGTCAAACAAAATAGACCACAAAATGCGACCTTTGTGTGAAGTTTGAGCGCGAACAGAGCGGCCGATCGCTCAGGAAAAATTTTTAAAGTGTTCCAGTTATCGTCGCAACACACTGTATGTTGTGGGAGAACTGCGCGGTCAAAGGTCAAGATGATGTGCTTGGTGGGAATCTCCTTGTCGTCTCTACGGATAGTGATGCGTCTCACGGCAGTGACGCCCTGATCCTTCAAGCCGGCAAAGAGATCCGCATCCATTTCGTTCAGGAGGTCTGTCTCGGATATCACACCCTGCGAGCTGTTGAGGCTCCGATGGGGTGTGACCCTGATGTCGAGATCAGCCAGTCTAGTCTGAGCTAGAAGCTTTGCAGACTGCTGCTTGTCATTTATTTCAATTAGGAGTTCACCAGACCTTTGTTTTTTGCACTTATACGATTTTCCTACTATTGCTTCAAGATACTTGGCGATCAAGAAGACTGACTGAGATGCAAGAGGGTGGGTTGGATTGAGGGATTCCGTGACAAGAAATCGAGAAAAATGGTCCGGTTCAGGAAAGGTTAACGACGGAAATGGAGAAAAGGATACTTCGGTGCGGCCCCTTTTCAGGGACCGATCACGGTTGGGGGGGGGGGGTTTAGACAATACCATAAAGCATAGTATAAAAGCAGGGAGATGGGGATACTTTCTCCTTTGACCTTCCCCTGGTAGTCAAAAAGGTCCCGGAGCTCCCTGCCTGGTAGACAGGCAGGGAGCCCATCGGCCGGAGCATGACCAAGGCTCCGACGGCCACCGTTTACGGCTTCTACCCTTCACCTTTAAACACCTCGCCACGGTTGGACACGGCTTATGTTCGGAGCTCGGGGTCCGCGGTGTCACTGCTCACCGTCACCATGAATACTCAAGGTGCCCCGTGCGGGGACATAGACAGCCTGACCTCCATAGAACGGATCGAGTCGTCTTCTCAAGTATCACGGCTGCAAGGCTTCTACGAGCAGATCCAGTCACGACCGGTATTTTGGACAGCCTTGGCACGCTATCTGCTGAAAACGCTGTTTTTGCTGCACCGGGCGCTGATGCGCTCATTGCAGGAATATCTGGCCATCCCCTACCCTAAGCGCACGAAGGCGGACACGGCCGGAGCGGACTCTACCGCAGTGTACCAAAAGGATCAAGTAAAAGCAATCCTCAGGTTTCTGCAAATTAAGTTGAAAGCTGAGAGGAGAGTCGCGTCTTACATGAGAGACATACCTCAAGGAGATTGTCAGCAACCCACAACGTGACACCGCCTCAGCTACCTTGCGCGCTAGCGCTGGCAGAAGGGTATTCATCGCCGGGTGCCAAATCATAATTGTTTGGGCACAGTACGTGCCCCCTCTGTGGGATTTTGGGACACGCAACGCGCGACTTCCGAGCTACACTATCAGCCCAGAAAAAGCGCCGACAGCTCTCCAGAAAGCATGGCTGTTTTCAGTGTGGGATGCAGGGCCACATGGCGCGCCATTGCCGAAGGGCTGCATGGCTCAAGTGCGACCACTGTTTAGGGCGACACACTTCATCACTGTGCGAGCCATATCTTGAAGCGAGTAGCACTGAACATTTCGCGACAACCTACTTTTATCATCGATGAAACCCTAGAGGCGGCGACAAAACGAACGATGCAGGTAACAACGGCTCCTACAAGCCAGACGCATTCGTCACCGGTGTTGCTAAGAGCCGCCAGAGTGTTGGCGTGCGGAGGATGTGCCTCCGCACGCCAACACTGTGGCGGCTCTTAGCAACACCGGTGACGAATGCGTCCGGCTTGTAGGTGCGTCCGCGGCGAAGGACGTGGTGGGAAATACCGCGCGCTGTAACAAACATAAGAAGAGGACGACGAAGCGGGCGGGCAGCGGGGGTTGCATGTGAGCACCCAATAAATGAGGCAGAAGTCGTTGGATCTGGCAGCAAGGATGCCGGCCTCTTCGATGTGTCTACAATCGTCATCGTTTTGTTCAACACATTGTGTAAAGGTGAGTTTCCTGCAGTTCGTTACGTAGCCACATTGAACGCCATCAGTGAGGCTAAGAAAGCTTCACTTTAAAAACAGGAATTTATGCAGGTAATATCCCTGTCTCACATAAAACGTCTTTTCACTAGCACGCACAGGCTAGAGCCCAATAAGCAGGTTCCGCAAAGACAGAAATAGAATAAGCACGGAGCTCAAGGTGAAAGGAGGAGGAGCAAATAACAAGGACAAGGAGGAGACCTCAAGCTCTGGGACGAGCAAGCTAGGTGTGATGCTGTCGGGACACCGACGACACAACCAAAGACTGGGCAGGAGCTGACCATCAGCGCAGTAGCTCCAGCCCCTTCTGAAACAGTGGTTCATCTTTCGCAGGACTACCATATTCCACACCATGGCTGCTCTAATAAACGGGTCCCAGTAGCAGCGAACAACCTTCCACAAATAACGCACTGCGACCCAATAGATGGCATTCGCAGAAAATCTTAGAGGGCGGTCTCTTCGCTTGGCAACACCCCGCCATGTCTGCGCTTGCGCATCTGCATTGCGCCCGCACGTCACAGAAATAAAGACCGGCGTGGGTCGCCTCCATCGCTTCAACCTATTCTCCGCCGTAGTTTTGGCAGATCTATTAGTAATCGCGCTGAAATTATATGGTGGCGCTGTCCTTGCCCTCGAGAACATCGTATCAACAGAGTATAAAACTGTGCCTGTGAATGAAAGTGAAACGGCGTGGAAGAGGCTGACGCTGCCGTAGCCTTCGACCACGAATGTCCACCCACGTGCCCTTCAATGCATGATGGAGTACGAAAATGAATGTATTGCCATTGAAGAAGTGCTTCAAGCGTACGGAAATATAGTCACGATGGTAGCGTAGCAGCTAATGCATGTGAGATAGTCTCCCGAGTAGCGCCGTGCTCGAACCGCTCCCACTGCCTAGTTGGCACAAGCGCTGGTGAATCGCAGTGCCCCTACGACAAAACACTTGAATTTTGCTTCCGCACGGCAAATTTGTTTGCGAAAATATTCCTTCTGTTGTCTTTAAACAAGTGATAGAAGTTGAAGGAGCGATAGGCTTTCAGCAGCATACACACGCAGCTTGGTCCATCACGGTATAGTTGCAAGTCTCCCAAGTTTCTATCGCTCTACCTAGTGACGCGACGACTTCAACCCTACCTGGCGAGCGATAGATCGTAGGCTGCTATAATGGTGAGTGTTTGGCGTCGATATATTACTTTCCGTTCAGTGTGAAGAGTTTGGAACATAAAACAGATCTTGTTGTCGTTACTCTGCTCCATCGGGCGCCAGAGCGGCGAATCACCCCATCTCATCTAGCGCAACGTAACCTAGACACTGTGGCACATTCAAAGGAGCGCCCACGCACGGTTTCCCACATGCGTGACACGCCAGTGATTACAGCCGGTGAAGTAGATCAATTTTGACCAAATTCAGCCAATCACAATACAACGAGCATTTCAAATGTCCGAGTACCCGACGTCGCCACCGTTTACAATTATGGTAACAGACATGATCTGGAGTTTTCAAAAACAAACAACTGCAAATAATGTACCACTTCGACTGAAACACGCATCTAGGCATCTGGGAAAAATGGTTTTGAGGAAACACCCAAGATGGAGCCAGCTTCTCCGAAGAAAACATTTGACAAGCACTAAGGGCAAGGACAAATTTTTTTTACTGCAAAGTTTCCGAAAAAGTTCAGTTTTCCTTCGTAGCCCAACGGCTGCATTTCAAGTGGATGTCAGTTTTCTTTCACAAGAAGCATGCATCTCCGTTCAGCCTTGACCACTGCAACTACAACTTGCAAAATTTATAAAGCAGCTAAAAATGTGCATAATAACTACCATGATAAAGTCCTTCATTGTAGCACGAAGAATACAGGCGGTGAAATAGATGCGAAAGGTACAAACTGGTGAGAGGTTTAACATGTTTTTTTTTAAAAGGGTTGTCACATACCGAAGTACATGATATTAGTAAAGAATTTTACTGCATGAGCCTGTTCAACTTCATATGCTTCTTTGTATTGGAAGAAGCTTTATTCTCTATAATTCGTTTGAAGTATGGCATTATCGTTTTGTTCTAGGTCTAGCTCACCCGCACTGAATGTCAATAAACAGTTTCCACTTCTCAATGCGTGGGTTTGAGCTATTTAGTAGTCCTTATTCAAAAACTATGTGAAAAAAGTTGATGCAACCTTTTATGATAGTTTTTAAATAAAAAACAGAAGGCAGAAAATAAAAAATGCAAGAGATGTCCCTACCTCTTCATTGTTTCGCTACTTAATAAAAGGGTTGTACTATAAAACTTCACGTTGGAATAGATAGTTTGATAAGGTCGGTTTTGACATTGGCCTAAATAATTCAGTTTGATTTTCAATACACACGTTGCTGTCTTCATAGCTATCAACTACCGTGTTACTGCAAACCCTCGATTTCAATGTATACACAGTAAGAAGGCAGAGGTGGGCCGAAAGTATACCATCAATTACAAGCCAGACATGGGCGGGAACACATTAGGTTGCGCGCATCGCAGTATGAGTGCTGCAGGCAGGCTAGGATCACTGAGACTGCATTCAGGACATGCTGCAAGGGAAAGAAATGGAACATGAAGAATAAAACAACATTCTCAGAGCAGTAAATACATACTCTACGACTACTGAAAAGCCGGGAAAAGGACAGAGACAACCACATAAGCCGTGCTCCTACCTTGTGTTGTTATTCTGGTCGTTCCCGCAGCCTTTCCATCAGATTATAACGCCGATTGGCCTCACTATAAATAAGAAAATACATAGCGAAGTCTGAATCCCTTGGCAGGCACACCTGGCAAGCAAGATTGCTCGATGCCGTAAGGGGGTGCAACGGACTAAAAGCGTCTTACAACGCTCTCACGAACCACATGCACACACGAAAACTTTGGCAACAGCGTTCTTTCACACTCTAACTTCTCGCATAAATCGTACTCCACGTTTATGTTATATACAAGATCGAGTGTGACAGTCAGATTAGTTAGCACGAAGCTCGTTGCTTAGTGAGGTCGTAGATGATAAGAAGTGATGTTATTGACGCCACATTGAAAAATCAACAAAGAAAACGCCATGGGCGAGACGGGTTCCCATGCGAATGAGTTTCCCAGACATGCAACAATCCCTCAACAGCTCTCGATCGGCGACAGACGCGAGCAGAGAAGCATAAACAGCGAGAATAATGGAAGACGGTGAGAACGTTCAGTTAAGAATTTCGCAAACGTCGCTAGCAGAAAGCAACCTCTTCAGTAGCAAGTATGCGAAGACTGCAAACCCTCCAAAAAGAAGCGCTTACCTCAGTCGGCCGATGGTGAACGGATGGACGCCCACAGCTTATTGCAAAGCCGTACTGCCACAAGACGCTTTAACTCTTGAACGTCGATTGAATGGGCGACCAGCATCGCCATTTTACGAATTCTTGCGTTGACCGCAAAAGTGGAACGCAGCTACTTGAAACGCTCCGGCGTGTACGGCGTGTAGGCAGCACTCGGAAAAATGTAAACATACACTGCTGGGGCAACAGGTGAAGTCACGTTCGCCTAGCGCTGCTCCTCACCCATTGAAATAGTCGGTGACTTCCTATGCTGAAGGGCAGGTCTATAAGACGGACGTGTGTCGTACGCTCGCACGAACAGCAGTAGAAATTTAAGGAGCATCGGCGCGCAGAGAAGCACGATCGGTCGGAAAACAACGGAAAGCCGTGACCGCCTGCATTTTCACTTTGTCGAGTAGCTACGAATTCCTCTCACATGACAGACAGCTTGCACGCTTGGAACGCCGACGTGATTCTTGTGATTCTTGTTCATCTTGAAGGGCTTTCGGAGTGACATATGTTTTCTTCTACTTTGAAGCACGCGCACATCCCCGGTTATAGGTTTTTGCGAGAGGTTAGGGGTGAAGCAAGTGGGGTGACCGTGCGTCATCAGAACATGCTTGTTATACTTGTGGAAGATTTAAATATCAACGTCTCGCGTCCCGCGGTTCATGGGTTTGCGTTAGTGTGTCACACAGACATAAGATGCCTACGATGCAAGAGAAACGGACGGCCCCATGCTTTCCTGCTAAAATAAAGGTCCAGTTCTTCCAAGATTCATTCCTCTAATCGGAAAGGAAGTACTCTATATAGCAATGTGCAAACAAACGTGTTTCGCTTCGTACTTTTTTTGCACTGAACCGTGCTTCACTGGTCATTTTTCGTCACATACTAGAAGAGCCTTGTAATAAAGTAGTGACGTGACACGCTCACACCAGCTGCGTGTGGCAGCCCTCTTTTATACACGTTTCACAAATATGCAACAACAATATCACAGTGTTGGCAAGCTACACAGGGAAACTGGTAACCATGTAGGGGACACAAAAGTCTTGACTTGTTTTTTTCCTTTGTTCGGCCCCATACAACCTCTTTGTGGTGCTCATTTCTTAACCTGAGCATACCTGCCATTTTCTTCTAAGTAGCTTTTTTTTACGGGTCTCAGTCCTTCGATGCAACTTTGACGACATCAGATTTCAGTGAAGATGGGAGCATCAAAGGTGTATTACATGGGGCTATCCCAAGTGACATATGTAAGTAATCCCAGCTGAATTACCATTGCTTCATGATAACATACCACGAAGCGACTTAATTACGAAGCGAGTTAGTGCGTTCGTGAGCGCTTGGTGGATGCAGTACTTACACGATGAAGCGAACAGCTGAGACTAGCGCCCTGAGCGGGTCGGCCAACACGAGCAGCAGGGATCCGAAGACAACCGAGCCGAGGTGATAGCCGAGCAGAAGTTGAACGCTCTGCATCACTGGGGAGCTCATCTGCGTCTTGTGCCTGCACAAGAAACCTCGTGTCTACCCATTACTGTTGCCTGCACCGTGAAGGTTTTCTAAATTGACTAAGTGTCATTGTCTGGGCTAGCCTTGCTTGTTCAGTGCGACAAACACCACATATAAGGAACCCTACAACGCAAGGGACCTTCAGCCTCTCAGTGGTGCCCGTAGCGTCCAGGACTGCTCAAGTATGGTGCACTGAGTCCAGTTTTCCCAGCTGCCACCAATCTTCGCGAGTCAGCGAGAGAGAGAGGGAGAGAGATTTTCTCTAACGAGCCGGTGTTGCACAGTCATTGGTGGCCTGCAGTCAAACCTTGTCTCCTGGATTTTCACTGGCTGTGCAGCACAAGAAATGGTCGCACGTTGGTTTTTAAATCTATGGATGGAGCCAGTCAGCTTTCTCAGTACCTAGAATCGAAGGAGGAAACAGGGCTCGCCGGAGACACTGCGGGGAACAATAACCATTAATGCATTCGCAAAGATGAACACGCGTGTTTAGAGTACAGGCGCCGTAATAAGTAACTGGAACAAAGATTTGTGAATATTCCAAAATATTTGTCATACTGTGGCCCCTTCTCTGTGTCTATGTGTTTCTCCTGGTCCGCGCAGCTTAGCGCCTGAAATTATGCAGTCATACTGGCTTTATGACAGCTGCTCTTGGTTTACGGGTAGATTTTTCTATTAGTGAGGACTTTTTAAACACGCACTCACGCAGTGAGGCAGCTTCCGCAAGGAAAATGTTCAGTAAGTTTACGCGATCATGTTCTAATTACGTTTAATGGCACCTGTACTTGGTGCAATAACACTGAAAAGCGGTGTGGGCGGTGGGAACTCATAGCGGTAAATACTGCGCGGACAAAGCAGGAACACAATGAACACAAAGAAATGAACACAGCCGCACACTAACAATTATTTCTAATCTTAGCCCGCCAGATACATACTCTGAAGAAACATATCACAACCCACACATGCTAACAAAGATGTACGCAGTTTAACGGCACTTGATATGCACAACATGCTGAGCTTGCAAATTTCTCCTTCAGAAAAGGTCATTGGTGAGTTGTTCACGCACGCACTCTTCATTCTAGACGCGCGCCAAGCAAGCATCCACAATCTATCGGGTAGTTTTCGCGCAACAGGGTATTTAGGATCATTTTTTAAAAGATTTTGCTGTAGACCTTAGCCGTCCGCTATCAGTCTGGCTCATCAAGCTTCCCCGGAAGTACGTCACGCTGCTAACCGGAAGCAAACACTGAGTTATCTATATACCAGATACGAGGGCTCGCCCGAAAGTAGAATACAACGCGGTGCAACCGCAAGGTGAAAAGGTGGACAATGATAGTACAACGGGTACGAAAGAAGGGTCACGTGAATTCAACAGGCGCGGCACCTGCTCAGTTCATTGTACAAACTGCCGTTGGTAGCATGCTCGCAAGACACGACGGCAATTTGCAACCGCAAATCATTCAAACCGCACCAAAGTACGTCGCCTAGCGGAACTGATGCCGGCACCAACCGTGTCACATTTCTAAACAGGCAGCAAAAGATGAACGCTAGCGGATCAAAAAATATGGGCAAAGAATATACGCAGACGCGAGCTAATACGTGTCCCATATAGAAATGAAAAGCAGAATACAGCGTCTAATTGCAGAAGTTTTCGAATTTTTCTTCGATTCCACCCTCTCTAAATTTGTTTGGCAAAGCTTAGAAAACATCAAAAAGTGGTAAGATTTACATTCCGAAGAAGGGTCACGTAAAACTTGATGATGGTGTGATTTAATGGCGCAAGGGCTATTAGGCCTAAGAGCGCCAAAAGGAGTGCTGGTGTTTCAGTTAAACGTACTTGTCTGAAATTGGTGTATAAGGCCAATGGTTAGTGACGAAGAGTAGATATAAAACAGTTCAGGAAGCACGAGTACGTGAGGGCTTCAAAACCCGGGTGACTCGGGGAGATCGTTTTGAAAAGGCGAAAAAGGCGAGGCTCCTGAGCATCACATTACAAGCCTTCAGCACTGTCCTCCTCATTGAGGGCAGGCTGCGGTTACACACAGTATGAGATTTCCTTTAAAAATCAACAACCGCAAGGTAAGCTAAAACATTTTTGAGCTTTACAATTGCTTTGTCTGATGGAAAGTGTGGTAGGTTTTGTGGTATGTTTTATGTATAAATATGCGAAGTGTCTGCGTCTTTGCCGTTAAAGTTTTCTATATTCAATTAGCACATGGTGTAGAGAAAGAGCCTCTCCGCATCTAGCACAATTTGGACGTGGTGTACCATTTAAAAGACATCCATGGGTGCCATATGTGTGCCCAATCTTTAGTCGACAAAGTGCGACCTGAACGGATCTTCGTAACTTTCCTGGAGTGTGTCTGCCTATTGTAGGCTTGATTGAATGGATCTTGTTCTCTGTTTCCTTATCCCAACGATTCTGCCAGATTTTACGGAGTTTTGATGAGTGGCTTCATGTTCAAGTACGGTACAGATGTAATGTCCACATGATTCCGGAGAACTCCAGCAGCTGCTTCCTTGTCAACAGCCTCATTTCCAGCTATTCCGCAGTATCCAGGTACCCAGCAGATTGTGATTTCCAGGTCCATAGCATAGGCTGACATGATGGCGTTTAAAAGAAAGTTAAGCACTGAATTTTTGTGAGACTTTGCAGAAGGCCGGGCTGTCACTACACTCAAGGAATATGTATATATTGTCACGTGGATATTTGTCAAGCCGCGATGCCCTGCTTGCGATATGTGCGATCGCCGTGCAAAGTACAATCCCCAGTTAGTGCTACGTTCCGTGCTTCTTGGCCAACCAGGTTTTTGAAGACGACGACGAAAATGTGTGGGTCCACCGGACGGCCACCAGGGGGCCATTCGGAGTAAGACGTGCCTCGCATGGGCTCCGCACCAAATCATTTCTTGGTGGCGTAGTTTGCTCTTACCCTCGAATTTCGGTGTGTGTGAAATCTCCTAGCACACCCCGCCGAAGATCTATCAAGCCTCAACTGCCTCACCCCAGCGGTTGCACCGTGGGAACGCTGCAATGTCTACATCGACGCGGCGCCTGGGCTAAGCCTAACGCCTGTTCGATTTCATCGACTCCCCCCCTGCGACGCTGTCGGCTTGTCGGGACAGCCAAGGCCCGGTTCCTCCCGATGACTATGGACGCCGTCACAGTGCAAGGTGAGGACATCTCGCCTACGGACATTACTCCCGAAAAGGGCTGGTTGGAATGCTACCGGCGCCGCGGCAATCGGGCCCTGGAATCCTTTCGTGAATCTACCCCTTCTAACAACCAGGTCAACACGCCTGCTGGTCGCGCTCTCTCACGCACGCTCCCACGCCTGCCTCCTCTCCCCCGAGAGCACATCAAGATTATTTTTCGGCCCCACGGTGGCATGAACGTTGCCCGAACGGGCTCCGCCAACCTTCGAGACGCCATTCTTACCGCTGCTAATATCTCTGCGGCCGAAGCATCGACAGACATCTTCCGCCTCAACTCCGAAAAGAACATTCTCGTGCTGAGTACGCCCAGTATAACCAGGGCAGGCCAGTACAATGCTATCACGGCAATTCACATCGACTCGCAGGACTTCCAGCTGTCTCCTTATGTCGCCACCCCCGAAGGTACCTCTAAAGGAGTCATACACGGCATACCCGCCTACGATACGCCGGAAGCAATCACAGCCAGTATCGTCACACCAGCCAACCCCAAAGCCCTCCAGGCGCGCCGCATGGGCACAACCAGCACCGCCATAATCGTCTTCGACGGCTACAAGGTACCTCCATACATTTATTACCGTGGTGCCGAATACAGGTGCTACATCCATCGTCAGAAGATGGAGGCATGCCTCGCCTGTGGTGACAAGGGACACCGCGCCGACGTTTGCCCACGTCCCAACCCCACGCGCTGCAGGAGGTGTGGGGACCATCTCGTCGAAACCTCCTCCCACACGTGTGAACCAAAATGCGCCCTGTGCGGCGGCGCACATCCTCTGGGAGATCGTTCGTGCAAGCAACGCTTCAAGGCGACACCTCCCCGTGGAAAGACCACCAGCCTCCACAAACAATGGCGAGAAGATAGCGCTGCACTGTCATCACCGCCAGAAGTCACTACCAAGTCTCCACCTACTTCCCATGAACAGCACCCAACTGCCTCCCAAGAGCGACGTGCCTCTTCAGCTTCTGCAGCAGCCACACCACGAGACACCACCCAAGAGAAGAAAAAGGCATCGTCCCGACCTTCCAAGTGGGTAAACTGGGCAGCAGCGGCGGCCTCCAACTCATCTTCCCCATCGAATGAATTAGTTGAGTTAAAGCAGTTACTTAATCAGGTTCTCGAAGAAAATGAGAAACTCAGAGCCGAGATCAAACAGCTCAAAACATCTCCCCCACCATCCAGCGAATCCGATGACTCAGCAGTCATGGACAGTGATAACCCGCCTTCTTTTCACTCAACCCCTCCTAACCCTCCCCAAATTGGTTCTTCTACACCCTACATCACCAAGCAAGATTTAGAGAATTCTATTCAAAAAATCACAGAAACTATCACCTCCAAGCTCGCTACAGAATATGAACCGTTCTTCAACCTTGTGACGAAACTGACCTCCCAGGTAACTGCATTGGAAGAGCGGTTATTGACAGTAGAGTCACGCCCTAGCACCAAAAAAGCTTCCAAGCCTTACGACAGGCCGTCCACCTCCCAAATAACTGATCATGGCAACTGCTAGTTATACCATTTGGCAGTGGAATTGTCGTGGGTACCGACGTAAGCGCGGCAACTTGCAACAAACCATTGATAATCGAATTCTAGGTCCACCCCCAGATGTATTGTGCCTTCAGGAGACAGGTGTCGTGGCCAAACTATCGGGATATAAATCCTTCCCCGACTCACATCCCATTCCTACAGAAACAACTATTTTGGTTCATCGCAATATCCCTGCTGTACAACACACTCTCGAAAGCGAGATAGACCACGTTTTTGTGGAAATCATACCCCCCAGAAAAGACGCCCTCAGTCTCTTTATTCTCAACGTTTACAGCAGCCCTCGCTTTCATAGGCATCGTTTTCATTCTCTCTTCAAAAAGGCTGCTCTTGTTTCACGGAAAAACCCAATCGTCATAACAGGTGACTTTAATGCACACCATCCAGCGTGGGGCTACAGAAAGAGCACTATCAAAGGCCGATCATTATGGGAAGCAGCACAACAGGAACAACTTACCCTCCTCACAGATCCCGCATACCCAACCAGGCTGGGCAACAGTGTTAGCGTAGACACTACCCCCGACCTAACCTTCAGCAGATATGTCAACCCCCAAGCCCAGTGGGTAAACACGCAACAGGATCTAGGCAGTGACCACAAAATACTGCACATCAAAGTCCCCCTTAAGCACATGTCCCGGCAGGTGAAATCTGCCACCATCGTTGATTGGGACGCCTTTAGACATGCCGAACAATCTCCTCGTCTCACTAAGGACACTCTTTCCGAGTGGGAGGACGGTCTGCTCAATCGCGTTAAATCGGCCACACGTGAATTAGAAATCGATGCGGACCTTCCCCAGCCAGATTCACGCCTCGCTCATATGTGGCAAGCTAAAACTAGCATGCAAAAACGCCTCTCCCAACAGAAACACAACCGGAACCTCCGAAGAAGGATCGCTCGACTCAATCAAGAAATAGAAAATTACTCTTTTAAACTTGTGGCTCAAAACTGGGAGGCCACATGCGAGTTTATTGACGCCAATTTCAATTCGAAAAAAACTTGGAACATCCTCCGTCATCTAATTGATCCCAGTACCACTAAAACAGCTCAATCCCAATCCATACAATACCTAATTCACAATTTTGAAGGATCAGAGCAGGACCTTCTGAACTACATCACTAAGAAATATGTCCAACAGAGTCCACCCATTCAACACCCCTCATACAGAGGCAACTCGAACGACGAATTGGATGCCCCCATAACTGAGGCCGAGGTAAATGCGGCCATACAGCGGCTGAACTCCAGATCGGCCCCCGGACCAGATCTGATAACAAATAAAATGTTGCGTAACCTAGACGATTTATCAGTGGAGGATGTCACACGACTCTTCAACGAATGCTGGGAGTCTGGTTCTATCCCGGAACGGTGGCGTACTGCCAAAACGATCCTAATTCCTAAACCCGGCAAACCACCACACGTAGATCACCTTCGCCCCATATCATTGACATCGTGTTTGGGTAAACTCTTCGAACATGTTATCCTTTCCAGATTAACTAGTTTTGCCGAACGGACACATCTCTTTCCGCCCTCCATGTTTGGCTTTCGCCCTAACTTGTCCACCCAGGATGTTATGCTCCAACTCCAGCACCATATTATTGACCCGGCTTTTGCCCCTGTGCGGACAACCAAGGCTATCCTCGGCTTGGACCTTACACGAGCATTCGACACCATCTCCCATTCGGCGATTCTCGCGGGTATAATGAACTCACATTTGGGAGAGCGGACTTACAACTATATTCGTTCTTTTCTATCGGACAGAACGCTCACTCTGCACCTGGGTCCCATTAAAACGTCCTCAATCAGTTTGGGAAGCACTGGCACTCCCCAGGGCTCGGTCCTGTCACCCTTTCTTTTCAATATCGCTATGAAAGACCTTCCTCCTTTACTATCGACCCTACCGGACCTCCACCATTCCCTTTATGCAGATGACATCACTCTTTGGATCTCCAAGGGTTCGGACGGACACATTCAGGACACCCTTCAAACAGCTACCCAAATGATCGAAACATACACATCTAGCCGCGGCCTCTCCTGTTCTCCACAAAAGTCCGAGTTTTTCCTCTTTCGGCCCAACTCACATGACCCCCCCAACATCTCGATTACCACCCAATCTGGCAACATCATACCTACCGTCGACGCCATCAGGGTCCTTGGTTTGCGCCTCCATAGCAAGGGACACAACCTAGACACTATCCGAGAACTTGAACGTGGGGTATACCAAACTACGAGACTAATATCTCGAATAGCTTCAAAGCACAAGGGTGTCAAGGAGGGCAACCTCATTCGACTCATACAAGCCTTTGTCCTGTCCCGAATAGCGTACTCGACCCCCTTCCTAACCATGAAGCTAAGTGAACGAATAAAAATTGACGGCTTGATACGCAAATGTTTTAGGGTAGCCCTCGGACTCCCTCCAAAAACCTCCAACGACCGCCTCCTTGCACTGGGTGTCCACAACTCCCTTGACGAGATTGTTGAGGCGCAACGCACCGCCCAATTAGAAAGACTCACTAAGAGTCACACCGGTCGGCACTTGCTAGCTTCCTTAGGCCTTTCACCACCCACCTCCAACCATCAGCAATTGGTAGACATTCCCCCTTCCATCCGCCAGAGGCTCCGAATCAAACCTCTTCCGCGAAATATGCATCCCGTACACAATGAGGATCGCAGACTGGCTCGCGCGAGAGCCCTTGAAAAAGCGTACCCTCCAGGCTCCCCCACGCTATACACAGATGCAGCAACCTATCCTACCAGAGCGGCTGCTGTAGCCACAGTGGTTGACTCGAAACAAGTCCAGCTCGCTTCCGCCTCCTTATCTACGACATCCCCCACGGCGGGAGAAGAGATCGCCATCGCGTTGGCTATGACCCACAGTCCCCACCTTCAAACAACTATAATCAGTGACTCTAAATCAGCCATCCTAAATTTCCTTTACGCAAGAGTTTCCCCAGCAACTTTATCAGTCCTGCTGAAGGCACAGAACATTCGATCGCGTTCTTTCACTCTCGTCTGGGCTCCCGCCCATACCGCGCTACCTGGAAACTCAGCGGCCCACGAAGCTGCTCGAGCTTTGGTCTACCGAGGGCTCGATGGCGCCGCCAATGATAGTGAGATATTCACTCTACGGGACAGGCTGCACACATACGGGGACATCCTCGCCCATTACCGCTTGGAGCGTGCCATTTTTCCACCTCCTCACCCATCTCTATCCCGATCCTTGGCGGTCATATATCGGCAGCTCCAGACCCGCTCCTTCCCCACCCCTGCCATCATGTCAGCGATCTTTCCCGACACCTACATAGACGAATGTCCATATTGTTCGGTCCATCACGCATCGTTATCCCATATCATATGGGCCTGTGATAGCATCCCACTATCTAGGCACCGATCCCATCCCATTCTCCTTACTATCACCAGCGAGGCGCGCTGGGAGGCCGCCCTGCGTGACCCAAACCCCCAAATTCAAGAAGACCTGGCCCGCTTGGCCGAAGGCACCGGACCCCTGCCGAAAAGGGGCCCTGCTGCCCGACGGACGACGGAGAAGACGTCGCCGGCCTAATCGCCCCAGCTGTGGCCAAATAAAGTTCAGTCTGTCTGTCTGTCTGTGGGTCCACCGCTCGCGGGCCAGACTGATTCAGCCATCTTCGCTGAGCCTCGCCGTGCTGCCTCTACTCTTCGGTGTAGCGCTACGCCTAATAAATAGGTACATCACCATCCTGCTGTCTACACCTCCGTCTACTAAGACGCAACACTGGTGGAGGAGCCGGGTTTTCTTATGCCTGGATCCCTGTCCGGCGCCAGTCCAGAAAGGCCATGTCTCATCAACATGCCGGTCCATCGGAGCAGTCGGCGCAAGCTCGGTCTCTCACCTGAATTACCTGGTCTTTCCAACGTCCGCATCCGTAAGCCCCCGCAAGCTCCCATTATGGCCACACCACAGGTGGTAATTCACCAGCCTCGCGAACCCAATAAATTCCACGGGGATGCATGCCTTCGAGGACGTGGAAGACTGGGTTGCTCACTTCGAACGTGTTGCCACTTTTAATGAGTGGGACGATGCGCTCAAACTGCGGCAGGTGTACTACTCGTTGGAAGACCGCGCTCGTATTTGGTACGAGAACCATGAGGCTACATTCACGTCTTGGACCGACTTCCGCCAGGAGCTTCAGGAAGCCTTTTCCGACCCGGATCGTCCTGAGAACGCACTGCGGTTGCTGGAGTTGAGAATCCAGAAACCCAACGAAAGTGTCACCATGTTTGCCGAGGACATGGCACGCCTTTTTCGCCGCGCTGATCCTATCATGTCGGACGCGAAGAAACTTCGCTACCTTATGCACGGCGTCAAGGAGCAGCTTTTTGCCGGCCTTGTCCGAAACCCGCCACGCACTGTGCAAGAGTTCATCAGGGAGGCCACGGCTATCGAGCGGGCTGTGCAGGAGCGCAGTCGTCAGTATTCTCGGAGGTCCGCCAACGCTCCCGGAACCGCTGCCAGCCTGACGAGCGATGACAGCTCTTTGCGGGAACTGATCAGGTCGGTCTTGCGCGAAGAGCTAGGCAAGCTTGGAATTGCGACTCCACAGCCGACGCCCTCCGTGGCCAGGATTGTGCACGAAGAGCTGCGCCAAGCATTCTCACCTCCCGACCCGCCCGTGCAAGAGAGCCCCGCAAGCTACGCAGCAGCAATGCGTCAGCAGCCACCAAACATGCCAACTGTCCCTTTCCGTCAGCCACCCCCGCCTGTGCAGTCGTGGCCCACTTCGCAGCCGAAATTCCCACCGACCCGGGTTCGCAAAACGGATTTGTGGCGCACAGCTGACTGGCAATCCCTGTGCTATCACTGCGGTGAGCCTGGCCACGTCTACAGACGGTGCCCCTACCGCGAGATCGGACTACGTGGCTTCTCTCCGGCTGCTCCTCCTCCCCGTCTTGGCCAGCGGCCGACCGAAATCGCCGACTACCTCGCCGCACGCAACACCACGTCGCCTACTCGTCGATCCCGCTCACCTTCTCCAGCACCGCACCTCCCGCCGACCCGTCGCGCCCCTCGAGACGGCCCCGACGTCCGGTTTTCCAGCCCCCGGCGGGGAAACTAGACGAAGCGACCTGGGGAGGCAAGGTTGCTGACTGCAGAAGCTCAGAAGACCTTCCATCGCCACCGACGTCAACCAACGGATGTTCCGCTACCACTCGACGGGAACAAAGCGCCCATACAGTATTGCCGCAGTGTAAGCAAACAACGACGACGACCCTTAACGCCGACGAAGGCGCTAGTGCGGAACTCAGGGTTTCTATCGACGGGCATGAGGTGACCGCTTTGCTGGACACCGGAGCAGATTACTCCACCGTGAGCCAGCAATTTGCCGAGCGCTTGCGCAAGGTAAAGACTGCGTGGGACGGGCCTCAGTTTCGGTCCGCTGGAGGCCACCTCATGACACCAGTCGGGAAATGCACGGCTAGGATTCATCTAGGAGGCTCCGACTTTGTCGGCACGTTCGTCATTCTACCTCGGTGCTGCAAAGACGTAATCTTTAAAGACACTTTAAACCACCTTTCCTGATGTCCTTGCACCATGGAAACGGTTGCCGGTTGCATGTGACATGTCGTTTGCTCATTCAGACAAGAACAAATGTCCCTGTGCTTTAATACGCCAACTTTTTTTAAGCCTTCATGGATTTCGGCATGAATTTCTTGCGCTAATACGACGCCGTTATAGACATCGGTGAGGGCAGGGTGAGCCTTTCGACGAACCTGCCTCCAGTACAGCCTACGGAGCACCGACGTCTGCCGCTGCGTACCCCTGCTGACGACGTAAGTGTGCCGCCACGATCATGTGCGTTCGTCGCAGTAGCGTGCGACGATCCTTGCACTGCCGATGGCGTTGCCGAGCTGCCCACATCGCAAGCAGGGCATCGCGGCTTGACAAATATCCACGTGACAATATGACTGAGTGGTGTATTTGGTGTTGTGCTGTGCTCTACAGCCATTAAAATACTATGGGCTTGAGTGTTGAGTGTCTTAGCCTTGAGTGTCTTAGGATTGAGTGCCTTAGAGGCAGTGTGATGGGGTCCTCGAAGAGCACAAGAAACAGCAGAGTTGGTTTTAGATGCGTCTTTGTAACATTCTGTGCATTGGTATTTGTTTTGAAGGCTTAACAAAAGTTGGTGTATTAAAGCACAGGGACATTTGTTCTTGTCTGAATGAGCAAACGACATGTCACATGCAACCGGCAACCGTTTCCATGGTGCAAGGACATCAGGAAAGGTGGTTTAAAAGTGTCTTTAAACGAAATTTCCATGTCGGGTGCCAACGTGTTTATGGACAATACCTAGGGTTGCGCAAGAGAGGGTCCTTTTAGGAACACACCTGCAGTGGATGTATCATGTATTAAGATGTCTGAGGGGTGTATTTGAAATGAAGTTTTTTTGAGTGCGTATAGTATGGCTGTGTAGGCACGCTGACTTTGTAGTGACCACATATCTGATTCTGCAAACAGGCTTTCTATCGGGCTTGTTCGGAAAACACCAGTCGCCAATCGAAGGCCCAGGTGGTACACCGGATCAAGGAGTTTGAGAGCTGACTTTGAGGCTGATTGATAAATAACACTGCCATAGTCAAGCCGCGATCTGACAAGGCTATTGAAAAGTTTCAATAAGCAAGCGTTGTCAGTTCCGTATGACTAGCGTGAGAGAACCTTTAGAATGTTTGGCGCCTTCATGCATTTTATTCTTACTCTTTTGATGTGGAGTATGAAGGTTAAGTCCTCATCCAGCAGAAAACCCAAGAACTTCTGCTCCTTTTTCACTGAAATTTCTTTTCCGTTTAGGGTGACAAGCCAATTTGGCCGCATGCCTCGTAGTTTTGAAAAAAAAAATGAGGCAGGTGGTTTTGTCTCCATGGAATTTAAAACCGTTTTGATTCTTCCGCCTAGAAAGACTACATCACTCCCGTTGGATCTGACTCTCACAAATGGATCTGTTGGATGACTTGAAACTTACCTGAATGTTTTCCACATAGACAGAATAAAAAAGTGACAGGGGTAAAACATTCTTTAAACTTTTCATTTTAACAATAAAAAGTGTGCTACTTAGAACACCTTTCTGCGCACACCATTTTCTTGGGTGAACACTCTTGATAAAACTGTGCAAGCCGCACTCGAAATGTCCTATGAGTAAGGTAATCCTCCAGCGTATGGAACATGCTGCCGCAGATACCAAACGCGGCAAGGTCAAGTAAAATGCCGTAATGCCAAGCAGTATCATAGGCTTCGTCTAAATAAAAAAAGATAGAGACACAGTGCTGTTTATGTACAAATGCGTCGCTTATACAAGCTTCCAACGCTACAACACTATCGGTTGTGGACCTACCTGACCTGAAGCCAGAATGACAGCTATCTAAAATTCCATTATATTCTAAAAAATAAATAAGCGTCGGTTTAACACCTTTTCTGAACGTTTACACAGACAGCTCGTTAATAAATTGGCCTATATCTGCCCGCTAAAGAAGAGTATTTTTCTTTTTTTAATTTCAGGACAACAATAGCCTCTTTTCAGGATGTAGGAAGACGTCCAGCTTGCCATATTTTGTTGAATAAGAAGAGTATTGTTTCCTGTGTATCTTCATGGACATGTTCCACCATTTCGTATGTAATTTTGTCAGCCCCTGGGGTTGACAATAAAGCTGTTGCTCTTTCTGAAAGCTAAAAAATAGTAAAGCTGAAACCGAAAGCTGACAATAAAGCTGAAAGAGCTATTGCTCTTTCTACCACAGGTAGAAAGAGCCGGCGGGAGGGTGTTTGTGTTACGTCCTTGTATTGCGCTAATTCTCTTTCAGACTTCGTGTGTGTCAGCGTACAAGTTAACTGATGTAAGAAATGTCTTCCAACTGTCAATGTTGTCCCCGCATGTCTAATCTACCTACTCTTTGCTTTTGCACGTTTAAAAGCAATCGGAGTTTCAATTGTTCGGTACCTTCTACGGGTCGCCCACGCTTGGTTTTGCTCTTTCCGGGCTGTCTTGCACTCGTCGTTGAACCAAGGCCTTCGTTTGGTCTTGTTTGTACCGGACGTTTGGGGAATGGACGACTGTTCAGCATGAATTAGGTGTCCAGTAATTATGTCCGCAGCTTGGTCGATACCTAAATGTTCTATAGATGCATAAGACAGCTGGGATATTTCTTTAAATTTTTTCCAATCCGCACCCTCTGCACGGAAACGTTTTGTGTGTTGTGGAATTGAAGGGCTTTCTGTGGCACTTAACGTTACAGGGAAAGGGTCGCTGCCATAGGGATTCACCCCTACGCTCCACTGTACCAAAGGGAAGAGAGTAGGCGAGCCCATTGCCAGATGGATAGCCGAGTATATGTTGTGTGTTGTGCTATAATCCGTGGGTGTTTTTTTTTGTTTCAAAGGCAGGTGCCTGATGGCTGCAGCAATTTCTCTAACAGTCTTCCACGTGCATCTGCACGTGCAGAACCCTAGAGCTAATTATGGGCATTAAAATCCCCTGCTAGTATGAAAGGGGGTGGGAGCTGATTTATTAAACTTTCAAACTCAGCAGCTCCGAGGTGGTAATCTGGAGGGACATATAAAGAGTATACTGTCGTCAACCCGCCAAAAATAATTGCTCTCACGGCAACGGCCTCAAGATTAGTATGTACGCTTACTTGATGGCATGCAATTGACTTCTTTACAACTACAGCAACACCTGAGGTGGAGTGGGTGCAGCCATCCCTGTCTTTACGAAAAACAGTATGCTGTGTAAGAATGTTTGTTTGTTTCAAGTTTAGGCGAGTTTCTTGAAGACGCATTGTGTCTGGATTGCGTTCTGATAGCATTTCATAAATGTCATCAAGATTTTTTATCAGGCCCCTACAATTCCATGTACTATGCTTTGAGTCATAATGTTCATTTGAAGTATGGGTACATGTGTATATGTGTTTTGTTTTGTTATTTCTTGCTTGATGGGCCTGTAACCTAGGTGGTTTTTTTTGGTGTTCAAGGACAGGCGCCGCACCCTGGGAACCTGAGATGGTAGAGGAGACGACACAACGTCCATTGGTTCATGCATTGCCTATCGAGCATCTGATGGGTGGGGTTCTTTGGGGCGCGCACCAAGACGATTGGTGCCTCGGCCGGTCGCACGCGCTGTTGGCGTGGATCCCGGCGGGTCAGACGTGGCAGAGGGAGGCGGCCCCCCAGTATTCATGCTCACCTCACAATCAGGGATATCAGAGGTGGGGGGATGCAGCAGGAGGCACGGCATTGCTTCCGGTTGCGTTGGAAATTGCCACAATCGTGGGATCCGCGGGTTCTGAGGCGACTTGGGCTACCAAAGGCAGCTCAGGAAGAGCGGCAGCCAGATCTTCTGCGGGCATTAAGAAGTGATCAGTAGCCGCTCAGTTTGAGGGAAGAGACGGCGGCGCAGTATCAAGGCTACATACTAACCAGATGCAGCCCCAACCCTAGGGCGGCATCTGCATAGGAGGCTGCCGAAAACAACCTGTGTTTCCGGCGCGCTGCAGCGAAGCTGACGTTCTCGGTAATATTGATATGTAGTATTTCCTTTCCTTTATTGAAAGTAGGACATGATAGAACGTATGCAGGGTGGCACCGCTGCAGTTGAGACACTTGGTTGTTGTGCTCTGGCCACTATCAGACGAATGTTCAGTGTCGCCACACTTGGCGCATGTGAACTCGCCCCGGCACGCTTGAGTGCCATGGCCGTACTTTTGCACTTGAAGCACCGGCTCTGGTTCGGAATGTATGGCCGCACCGGGCACCTGATGAAAGCGGCTTTCCCCGTCTTAGGCAGGGTGGTACATGCAAAAGTTAAGGTGATGTGTCCGGTTGGGATTTCCTTCCCGTCTCTTCATATGGTTATTCTTCGAACCGCGATTACACCTGGGTCTTTCAGGCCCTCAAGAAGGTCAGCTTCAGTCTCATTCAGCAGCTCATTCTTGCATATGACACCTTGAAGGGTGTTCAGCGTGCGGTGTGGCGTTACAATTACTGCCAGGTCAGCGGTTTTATCCTGCTTAAACAGATTCTCGCTTTGATTCTTTCTCAGTACCTCAACGAGGAGGTCACAGGATGCGATCTTCTTGGCGTTGTAATCTTTGCCAACAATGTTCTCTATGCTTTTCGCAACGAGAAACACTGATTGTTTTTTTCATTGGCTTAGTCTTATTGGTATAGTGTACTACTGGGAATGTTGAGAAACTAGTGCTTGGTCTTTGCAGTTTCGGTACTTCGGTGCGGCCCCTTTTTGAGTGCCGATCAGTTCTTTGGGGGGGGGGGGGGGGGTGACGAAAACGAAGCCATAAAAAATTGAAATGTTCGGCGGCAAGGCCAGTCGCCCACCCCCGAGCCCAACAACGGAACGTGACTTTGCAGCACACGCTCACTGTACGTTGCCGCTATAACCCTATGCTTGCGATCTAGGGTGGAGCCTTCGCACAGGGTTAACCCTCGCCACCTGGAGAAAAAACGGAGAAATAAACAAGAGAGAAGATGACAGGACAGGTTTAGGAAAAACAATAGGAAAGCAAAAGAATATAGAAGAGGACAGGAAAAGGCGACTGGCTGATTCCCCCCAGGTCGGGGCAGAAGCACCGTCTACGGGAAGGGGGGGGGCCGAAATGGTGTGTTGCCTCTGTGTCATGAAGTGAAGAGAAAGACGACCCCAGGCACGTGCAGCCTTGGTCATCGACACGAGCTACGGCACCAAGGCTCTCGAGACCCGAGCACGAGCTGCGCCGGCCACGGGCGAATGAGAAGCTGCCAAAGACAGCCGCCGGAGAGACAACATCGAGAGAAGGGGATTGAGAAGCGTGGAGCGAGGCCGGGATGCGCGGCGGTCGGCCCACCAGACCCATGCCGTGCCCCAAGAGGTCATCCACGACTGCAACCCCCAAGACGTCTCCTCCGCAAGGACGTCGTCTCGCCGTGCGTCGGTGAGAGACAGCGACTCTCCAAGAAAGCTGCGTTGGCCTCTGCAACGGGAGCTGGGAGCGCGCTGGACCACCACGTCCACGACATCAGCCAGACCTTGCAACACCGCATCACCACGACTGCGCCTCTGGGACGTGAGGTAGGACAATCCCGTTCCCGCAGCGAACACCTACCGTGACCTTGTCGTTCACCTTGAACTCTTTCCCGCATATTCGAACTGTGCCTTTTCCCTTCATTACAGGACTTTTGACTGTTTCTCGTTTGTTAAACTTGTTAACGTTTTCTATACCGCGTTCTCACAGTCCCCCTCTATTCTTCGGTTCCCCAGTGCTCTTTAGTCTCTGTCCATAGTGTGTGTATTCATTTGGGTTTTGTAGAACATAAACATAGTCTCGTTCAAAATCTATACTTGCATTTATTATTATTGTCCCGAACATGACACGCTGCCAGGGGGCCATGAAGGTTCAACCACCAGTATGCCCTTTTCCCCGGACACGGCAATTCCATGCGCAGCCGAGGGCATGGGTGAGTCCAACCCACATGGGCTAGAAGTCCGCGGTGTCGCACTACCGTCACCTTGTCCGCATGACCATACTTAAAGCGGCAGAGCCGCACTCAAAATCGCCAAGAAACAGAACATATTCACTAGTTGGCCATCAATGACAAGCGCCTAATCAC
Source organism: Haemaphysalis longicornis (assembly GCA_013339765.2). NCBI lineage: Eukaryota > Metazoa > Arthropoda > Arachnida > Ixodida > Ixodidae > Haemaphysalis > Haemaphysalis longicornis. The sequence goes on from CM023457.1 coordinate 119,043,420, forward strand.
GAGAAGAGGACGAATAAAAGAAGAGAAAACCATAAGACTCATCCAGCCGCAGATCATGAGGGGCTTATCTTACGGACTGCTCTTCCACATCGAAAAAAAAATCAAACAAGCCCTTTTATTAGGACAAGCCGCAAGGCAGCCCTGAACCTCTCAATTTGCACGGAAACCAGAAAGGTTCATAGGAAGGCCTTTGTAACTCCTTTAAAGAAATCAGGAAGCTACTATGCCTGCACAAATGGGGTGCCTGAGAGAAGCGAAATCGGGCTGAACCTTCGTAGGAAAGATAGCCACCTCTTTGCAGAATAAACGACTTAACCGCATGATGCAGATGTCCCCAACTCATCGACACTCCATAAAACTTTACTTCTCCGAAAGATACTGCTCTAAACCAAGAGAAGGACAGGCACAATACAGAATCAAATATCTTCCGAGGAAAGTTCTAAAACAACGAAAACAGAGTTCACACCTACGCGGGGTGCATATAAAGCAGCAAGGCCACAATCGTCGCAGTAGACTGCTTTGCACCCTTTGTGACGGCGTGAACTTCCTACAGACAAGAGCAGAAGGTGCGGAAATCGGAGCCATCGTCTTGGTAATTAAACTAGCGAAACAATATATGGAACGCCAGCTGTACCTTATCAAGAGTCCCACCAAGCCATTAAGCTGTTGACCGCACGCAGACTACATAAACGCTTGGGAAAGATTCTGGAATCGGCAACGAAAAATGTTCACAATATGTTAGTATCACCACTCCACCTGAACACGGTGGTATGGAAGTTAAAGGGGCAGCCGATAAAGAAGCACACAAATTCACATACCGCCCACGACTGCTGTACTCCTCTCCCCTTAAAAATACAGAGAACGTTTCCTCTTTCTACGCATAGGTCAACTATCTTCCTTGTGACAAGGGGGTGTCAACGCTGAAGAATAGCAAACATTGCAAGAAGAAATAGACTTATGTATCTAAAAAGCTAGACGGACGAAGACGTTTACTGGGAGAGAACGCACGTAAACTGAACACTGTGATTTCGGGGAAACATGCTCGGTGTGTACAATTCACGCGGACGACATATTGCGGGCCATTCCGGGTGTGAATGGTGACCGTCATTGCGCGAAATAGCGGGGTACCAAGTTCATCCTGGTGCCCCCCAGAGAGAAGTGCCTGCGCTCAGAAACCAGCCTTTCGACGCACTTGTTCCCGCTCCACACTACGAGGTCACGCGCGAAAGTTCTGCCCTCCCGTTTTTTATCAGCGCAACCAGCGAACAGCGGCAACTGCAGCGACGTTCCTGTGGAGCGCGCCTGCTCAAGCCACGGTAGCCATGGCCTACTAAATTGCTACACGTGATGCAGATAATCCACAATGAATTGTGAGGTGATTGTAGCGTGATTCTTTTAAGCGGCATAGGTGCGCCCTGCGCCTGAAGGAAATCTCGTGATGTAAGAACCAAAAGTGATGTGACAAAGCATCCGAAACCATCAGAAGGCATTCGCGTGTGTGCGTTTGTGCTACGGACGCTTCAGCCGAGCTTATGAAGCACCCGCAGAAATGCGTCAACGCTGCCAGCCGGAAGCTACGACTGAGGCAGGTAGATGAGAATAATGTTTCTTAGTAAGTATACTAGAGAGGAGACAGCGCCGGGAATCAATGTCAGAGTGGGGCGGTTATGACCTTATCGGAAGAACACAGGCATCTCAATCGGATTTTGGTCAGGCTTAGCATGTCAATCAGGCTTGGCATGTCAATCGGATTCTTAACCGCCGTTGCTGGTTTGCTTTCTTCACAATGCTATGTCTACCAGGTAGACGCCCCCGCCTAAATGGCCGAAACTCGCTTTGCTTCGCTCGCTACGGTTGGAAAATCGAAATTCGATCCATTAGTTCAGGATACTACAGGTGCGCTTCAGTGTAAGCAAGTTGCAGGGCTAGTGCCGGCGAAAACTATAAGCACATATTTACACCAGTATGAACCCAGAATGTAAGCACGCTACTTTGAGGTAAGAAAAGTGTGCTTCCCGGTTCTTTTTCGGAGTGGCAGTACGTGCGTGAACAGCGCCCGGGCATCTTGACTGAGCCGGTAATTTGCCGCCGCGATAGTTGTAGCTGATGGTCTGTTGCGGAAACATGAACAGACACACTGCGAAGGCGATATTTTCGGAGGTACGCGCATACAACATTTCTGAGCTGTTCAAACAATGTATGACTGCAAATGTTTCCAAAATAACAGTTTTTAATGAGATTCTCCAAAAATATTAGGGCATTTTTAAATGTGCCATGAAGAGAAAAAACACAAAACGATTGCCTCGTTACAATCATATTGACACCAGTTTTAACGTAAACGTCGCTCAAATATGCTACATAATAACGAAAAAAGGGATGGCATGCGACCCACTAGCTCATTTCGTTCAACAGAACCTATGATGTCATACCAGACAGGTCTGCGATTGGCGGAGTGCGGCAAAAGCAAACGCAAATTATGCAAGGCATATAATCTTGCCGAACGAGCTATTTGCACTTAAGTTTAGGGCATATTCTTTTTAAAGCTTTAAGAATGGTAGTACAAACAGTGGAAGTTACGAAAGCACACGTAAACATATAAGTACCCTATACGTACTGCTGTTGGTACTGCGAACACTTTGCTTGGTGTAACTGCACAGGACTGCGCGCTTTGTGGTTTTTTTAGACGACGCTGGCCAATTGACGCAAGCGACGCTGTCCTATGTCACGGTATTTCTCGAGCGAGCATCATGTTTCACGAACAAAACAAGCCAGGTACAAATACGTTCAAAAACAAACAAAAAGCAGAAAACCCGTGCCGTGGTGTGGTGGCACCATCTAGGTTCACTTACGGTAAACAAGGCCCTGTAAGGTCATTGCAGGCTACGACAACGCACGATTTAGCGGGAAAATCAAAATTTTAACTTGGAATAATTAATTTCTCAGTAAATAAATCATCACTTGCATTCGGACAAGCGCTGGGGGGCACTAAAAACACGAACCCTTTCGAATAACACATACTTGTGTTTTGTCTTCATGGCTGCTTTAACTACCAGGTTGGTCTGCAGAATTCAAGGCAACACAGGAAGCGTATTTTAAAGGGGCACTGACACAAAAATTTTGCATCTTGTTTTTTTTGTTGCGATAAGTAGCTAGTGACCTACTTATAACATGTAGAAACCTCATTTGCTTCAGCGTGCGACGGTTGTTTAATTAGAGGCTTTTCAATGCGGCCAGTCGCAGTTTCGGTTTCAGTGAGTGCCGCGAAACGATGGATTTTTGGATTTTGTGTGAACAAAGCTGACCACGTGACCGTCGGAGGGATATCACAGTTACAGAGCACAGCCGCCGTAGCACTGTCGAATCCGCATCGACCGCAGTTTCTGCGAATGCCCCCCCGTACTGATCTCGTGAAGCGCCTAATTAAAAAGCGACCGTGGATGTGACGCAGGCGCTGCGAGTGCAAATGCTACCGCTCGCGGCTAACGAACGACGCGCGACGATCGAGACGGTGGGTGGCAAGACGCGCGCTGGGAGCAGCCGGCCGGTCTGCCTACAGGTCCGCCTACAGATGTGTTCGGCTTAGCACTGCGGCGGATATTCGAGTGCCGCTCTCGTAAGCGGTGCAGATGACAATTTTTAATGCAACCCGCCATGGCATCATTAACTCCTTTCTCATGTAAGCCACCATGGTCGGGACTTGGGGACAATTTCGTGCAGCGGTAACAAGCTATCACTCGAGCTACCTGCGCCGGCGTGGGCCACTATCGCGGCCGTGGCCGCCGCCTGCACAGCGACCGTGCGGCTTGCTCAGTGGGCTTTTCGTGCATCCGGCGCGTTTCCGCATCCGATGGTATAAACAGTAATAGAAACAGAGTGCCTGGAATCGCTGTAGAACTTTGGTCGCGGCCAGCTGCCCGATGAGCTGACGAAATCACGGCGCCTCCGCCGCCAACGATCGGGTCGTTCCATGGAGGAAAGAATACCGTTCGTTCTCGAGAGCAGAAGCTCCGCCTTCCGGCCCTCCGATTGGAGCGGCGAGCCGGCAGTGCGGATGCGGAAGCGGCAAACACAACTCGTGACGTGTTTGGATGTTGTTTATTTACACTTGCGCGTGGTCCTCAGCTGGCCGCTCGGTTGCGTTTCGCACACTTCAAATTGATTTTAAATATGTTCTAGGCTGTATTCACCGCTGATATTTCACAGATGATGTATATGTGTTCCCACCAATCTATCTCCGAAGTTATCTCGCCTTCAAAATTTTGTGTCAGTGCCCCTTTAAGACCGGCCCGTCTATGGCCGCTTTCTGGCATGTCCGACCAGCATCCAGGTTCTGGCAGCCACTGATCGCACGTTTAACAGCCAATATTCGGCCGCCAGAACTTTGGTATTTCTCCCGCCGCCCATGTTCAGAGGCACACCGGCAGGTACCCGGCTGCCAGATATTCACTTTCTTTTCGGCGGCCGATGGTCAGAAAAAGAACCGCGAAAATACGGCCTTGGGGCAGCTGTTTTGCCTTCGGGAAGCGGTATTCAGCGGAAGCACGGCAAGCCGCCGGCCACACAATATTCGTATTCTTATGGCAGCTGGTGTTTGGAAGGAGACCGGCCGGAATGCGACTGCCGTGCATTCGTTTTTTTATGGCTAACCGTGCATTCTGGCGGAAGAAAATTCGTTTTGTTTGGACAACCGTGGTTATAAAGAAGACCGGCCGACGTGCGCGTCCAAAATGTACGTTTTTCATTCGGTTAGCGGTCTTCGGCTGAATTACGGAAACCCAACGGCCACAGAATATTTGGCAACCGTTGTTCAGGAGGAGACCAGTCGACGTAAAGTCTCAAGTTACCCGCCATTTTTTCGGCAAGCGGTGTACAGCCCAACATCGCCATGCGTCTGGTCGCCGAGAACCCATGCCCAACCGGTTCAAAGAAGACCGGCCAGTTTTTCCTTGGGTGAAGAAAAACGCGACCGGTTTTTCCTTGGGTGAAGAAAAAGCCGCGAGGGAGCCGAGCGATGCAGATGCGTTTTTCATCCGCTCGGTGTTTTTATGCTTTGAATGAACGAACTTCGTAAGTCAAGCAGTAACGAATGGTACTACGTGAACCGGCAAGGCGCAAGGAGTCACTGGACATTACCGTTACCCTTTTAGGCCATCGGTATACGATTTGTTGTCATAAGAAGGCTATGTCACACCGACGCGTGAGCAAAGCCTCGCCAGTCATAGCGCTACCACGCCTCGCCCACCGGCCTCGTCGACGCATCAGCTCGAGGCTATTCGCCCCGTCGAGAAATGGAGAGCATTGGTGACATCGACCCGGCAGAGATGTCCGGCACGAGATGGCTATCGTTCACGGAAAGTAACTGCCCAACAAGGGCGTCGAGCAAGCGGCCACCACGCAGGAGCTCAACCGGCGCCATGTCAAGGACTCCCCCCAAAAGAAAGGCAAGGGCGCGCAAAAGCGCAAATTTTCGGCAATTCTTTTGACACTATAACACTGCTCAAAATAATGTGGTATCATTATGTTCGTACTAAACATATAACAGGCTAATCTCGTGCATTTCTAGGCTCAACTTCGCGCCCCGCACAATGTTTCTTCATCTGATTTTATGACGGCCTATTTAAAAACAAGTGTTATTTTAAATTGGCGATAAGAACAGAGCCTTGTCAATGAGGAAGCTTGGATTTTAATTTAGTTGCGGTGTTTGAAGGTGAGCTCAGCTCCACTTGGGATATCACACATTTGGTTAAAATATTCTCCACCATTCAAGCCAACACAGATTTCTTAAGGTTTTTCATACTCAACGTAGCTTTTGTTGAGTCCACGCAGGATTTGGCTCTAGCAAGAGATAAGCCTGAAGTAGTTGACTGTATTTTCTTGGGATGCAAGATAGAATTTGACGTTGTTCCATATCACCTTCTTGTTAGTGCATTTCGGGCTTTAAGCTCAATAAATCGGTTATTGCATGCATAGCGAAGTATGGCTCTCTAAGACAGCAGTCGGTCATTCTGCATGGTTGTTCTTCCGGGTATTTTTCCGTGGCCTCAGGAATTCCCCATGGCTCAGTTGCGGACCTCCTTTTGTTTCTGTTATATATAAATGTTATTACTATTAGCCTCAAATCCTCGTTCAAAATGTTCTCGAATGACTGCGTAGTTAACTGGACCATAGATAATGAACATGATTCCGAATACCTGAGCATGATTCGAATTTAGTATCAGGCTGGTGTGGATTCAGAAATGTCGTGCAATGTTAAAAAAGTGTGGTAATGGCACCTTTACAAGAAACCTTTCATATCAATTGAATACATATAGCGTAAACAACGCTGCTTTAAGAACGGCCAGGGAATAAAAATACCTAGGAGTTTATTAAACTAGTTGTTTGAGGTGAACTAGGCACGTTCACAAACACAAAAGTTAGCTGCACGTGTTTTGGGTTTTCTGAATCAAAATTTTCGCGACACTCAACCTAACTTAAAAGAACGACGGTATTGCACTCATGTGCGCTCACTTTGGGGTACGCATGTGTTTGCTGGGATCTCTACCCCAAGGAGCTGCATGATGCGCTCAAAAACATGCACAATCCGGGAGTGCGATTCGTTTTAGGTACTTGGGATTGTCAACTTAGTGCGAGAGAAAGCATAAGTAAACCTTAATGGTAAAACGTGAAAGATCACAGACGAAACATCACGTTGAAATTTTTTCATAACATCTATCACTCGAAAACTGGAATCGAAGGCGAGAAGTATATCCAAGCGCCATTCTACATATACAAAAGCGGGACCCCAACCTTGAAGTAAATTATTAACTTTCCTTTAAAGGTGCCTTGCGAATTCATTTTGTCTTAGATCAATAGGAGAGTGGAATTATCTTCCACGTATGGTTGTATCCATTGATTATAACAACGATTTTTTCCACGCTTTGTAGAAATATTTCGTTATTTGGTCTCAAATATGATGCTTACCTTAATGTATCCCCATGCTGTAATTCATCAGAAAGCGATGCAAGTATCAAATAAATAAATAAATAAAAAGAGACCCGGTGAAAAGGGCCTCTTTGGGGGCATCATTTAGAAAAATGGGAATAGCGGGGTACAAAAATCGTTTTCCGTGAGTGTCAATTGCGGTGATTAAAAAGGACTAAAACTCAGGCATTGACGCTGCTGAAAGTGCGAAAATGGGGCCACTGAATCGGTTAGAGTGCAATGCACGGCTGTTGCTGTTTTCGAGGGGTGTTCGAGGATAGCCATGTTAGGCTCGAAGGCTGGAGGAAGGTGTAGCCGCAAGTTCGCCTCCGAGGGGTTGAGAGCTCATGGATTAAAGCTCGACCAATGAAATATTGATTATTTTTCATTCGTTGCAGTATGCATACTAGCGTTGCTATGTTATTGCTTTGAAAAAAATTATGGAACTCTAGCCTTACGCCTTCCCTTGAGTGAACACAAAGTTGGATAAAAATTCTGGCACCAGAAGCAGGGCAACATTATAAGTGCGACATCAGAATAAAATTAGGTTTAACAGCCATGAGGATTGTCCGGAACGACGACAAGAAGAAGAGACAACAGGACGAGCGTCCTGTTGTCTCCTGACGCTCCTGCTGGTTCCTGACGCTCGTCCTGTTGTCTCCTCTTCGTGTCGTCGTTACGCGCAATCCTCATGGCTGTTCAAGTATCAGACCAACTAGCCCGTCAACAAATCTTGCTGAAAATCAAGTTCTCTTGGACTATTACGTGGTATGCACGTAAATCTAGAAAACGACATAAAAAATAGATTGAAAATGAAGGTACTTGTTCGATCGCGCTTAGAATGAGCACTGGAAAGCTAATCAGAAAAGTTAATCGAGGAGAAAATTTCTGTCTCCGAAAATAGGTAAAAAGCTGGACATACCTTTTGTGTGAAGAAAATTATATGTGAATGTTCCTGAGTGTTTTGTGGAGTATCAAAACGCTTCGTAAAGGCATTCGTGCCGATTTTATATACAACCAAACTTGTCATACATACAACTGCTGTAAAAATAGTTGATTAACTCGGGGCAGAGAAGTGTTCAGGAAGATTGTCCTTAAAGAAATGGGCTGAAAGCGGCACTTTGATCTTTGTGAAATACAACCCCCTAAACTATGCGCCCTCTCCTCTCCCCTCCCCTTTATTATAGCTCGGCCGGACCACAGAAGATATGAGGACCTGGACAATACAACATTTTAAGCTATATAAGAAAATATTTTTTCGCATCTGACAGTACAAGAGGCTTATCAAATATAGGAACGACAAGTTGTGAGCACTGTCAAATAAATGAATTTTCCTGTCAACTGACGCTAATGAATAAGCAAGGCTATGCTGAAGGCTGGACGGCTGGCGGTGTCGGGCTGGCTCACTTTGATGTGGGTGCAGTGCACCCAAAATGGTAGATTTGTGCTGCTGCACAGTGCTGCTGAATGCTGCTGAATGCAGGGGTCACCCACCGGCTCCAGCACACTTAACGTACTGTGGCTGAACTCCAATGCCTGTAGCATGGCCGAAATTCTGGCAGCTTTATACCGGCTCGAGCCTTACAACCGCATCTCGACTGTCCTCCGCTGGCCGTACTTCGGCGCACATAGGTAGCTTTCGTATGACCAGAGCCCTAGTGCTGGAACCATGCCGTATGAAAGTAAGTCGGTCAAGTGTCCGACGGAAACTGGCCGTTGGATAGTCATGGGAGTACGGCCGTATACGACCAAAAGGCCTACACTTGGGCACGGGCCGAACACGTCTGCCGAAAAAGGCCGGATAGAAAATCAATGGCCAAACTACACCGGCTTAAGTTTGGCCGACAAACCCTGTGCTGACTGGGATATTAGGCATAACGGCTTTCAGTAAAGAGAACACGATTAATTTTTTATATCTTTAGCTTTAAAACAACGTGATTTTATTTTACAATTATACAATGTTTCACACTCGTTTTTGTGTTCTTGGGGAATTTTATTTAAATTTCCGGCCACTCGAATTCTTCAATCCAAGCCAACGATAATGGCGGCCTATCACGGCACAGACAGCCCTTATGTGAGGCGAATAGATGCTAGCGCCAGATTCCTCTTTGCTGTATATAGAAAGAAACTCTATGGATCAGATGGCTCGCCTAAATCTAATACAGACGCAGCGCAAACCGGAATATGGAAAGAAAGACAATCATAACATGGCTGAGACTACACAAAACTTACGAGGATTTAGCAGGCACCTCGACTGCGTAGTGAAGTTCATTCTAAGCTCTGTCGGTGGTATAACGCTCGGAAGACAGTCGTCAGCCGCAGGTCCACAACTGACGCAATCATTTCAAAGTGGCTCTGCCATCCCAAGTAAGGCCGGCAGCAACATTAGGTCATCCCACTTAAGATGGGGCCACAAGATAACACCAGTGTTTTAGGTCCCAAGAAACAACTAGATTGTAAGCAGAAACGAAAGAAATCATCTCCTAGTAAGAGATAATACGAAGTATATTGACTTTTATTAGCATTTTAATGTACTTTTCAAAAGTGCCACGACTTTATTACCGCTGGAAGGTTTGTGGGTCACAACAGTGATGGCACCAGAGGGCAGAGATAAAAAATAGAACCACCCAAAATATTTAAAGGTGTCATCCTAGAGAACCATCTCGCAAGAATCCTTGGAATGGCTTTACTGACAAGTGGTGGAGCCATTCTCGTAACTACTAAAATACAAAAAATATTTAACGAATTGGGTCACATTCTGAAACGCCCAGCCAGGGGAACAGAAAGAGGGAAAGAGGAAATGATAAGACTCATACAGGCACTGATACAGCCTATCGGGCCATAAACGTACCCTCGCGAAAGAAAACCAAATAGACGCCGTCACCAGTACAGCATATGACAGCCCTCAACCTCGCAATGCCTACGGTAGCCAGAAAAGTTCTCAAATCGAGCATTTCAATGAATCAGGTAAGCCATTATTATAGCACACAGAAAGTGGCTGCGAAAAAAAATTCCCCCGCACCTCCCCGAAGGCAATCGTGCAGAAATGCGAATGCATTGGGTGCACCGATGAGTGTGTTGCGAGTAATGGCGTAATTAACGACGAGAATGTAAACGTAATCATTTATTCATCAGCACCTGTTTGTGTTATCGTTGTGCCTGACGGCCACAATCACTGCCTTGTGACCGCTAAAGTGCACGGTCGAAGTGTCTTTGAGAAGTATACGCGCGTCACAGTTTCGCGTAAAGACCAGATCAATGCAACTCCCGTGAATGGTAGTGGGGCACGTGTCGAAGCCGGCAGAGAGACAATGCATAGAGTGCCTGGTCTGCATGTACTCGACCAGCCACTCGCATCTCTTCTTGCGCACGTCAACGTTGAAGTCGCCAACCAAGACTATGGGGTCAGAGGGTTTGGAGCGCACGAGCACACTTTCCATAGCCGCGTCCAGCTGCGCGGCAACGGCGTCTCGAGCGAGGTTGGGCGCGAGGTACACGGTCACCACAAGTGTAGGCAAGGGTGTACAAGTCCTTGTACGGAGACGTGTCTCGAACGGGAGACGTGGCAACGGCGGGCGATATCAAGTTCCCATACACGTTAGACACGAGACTAACACCGCAGTACTCGCCGTCCTTGCCGCTTCGAGCAAACTAGTACAGCTCGCTTCAAGCGCATGCGTTCGGCATTGAGCGCGGAGAGATAACACCTGCGGGCGCACGCCGACGGAGCACGACAACCCCCGACTAAGAAATGCATTCGCATTTACGACGACGACGACGACGATGAAGGCAGAACTACGAGGCGCGCGCTCATGTGCGCTCGCGCTGGAGGAATGCAGGCGCACGGCGCTCGATGGACGCAAGACAACCCCCGACTAATAAATGCATTCGCATTTAAAAAGTCGGAATCGGTCATCACATCGAAGATAGGCAATCGTCTCCCCATCCTCCCGGTGAAGAAGCTGAAAGCCATGATGGACATCTCACCAAAACAGCAACTCCTCATAAAAATTCTTCCCTACTGAAATCAGTGGATCCAAACCTACACCACTACAGGCGACAAGTCAGAATGAAATTAGTTGGATTAAAGAACAAACATAAAGAAAACAACGCACTACAGAACAACGCAAGAATGTACTGAGACACTGAGGCAACAATCGTCGCAGGGGACTACCCTCGCAAAATCTATGACTGCTTGACCCTTCCCCACACATAAGAACGGAAGAAGCGAAAATTGGAGCCATCCTCTTGACCATCCAACAAGCGAAACGAGGCACAGGCTGACACGCCCAGGTCTTCCACTCATTGCACGGGACAAACGCGCACAACATGCTCATTTCCGGTGCCTTTGGCAAAACCTGACCATTTGAAATCGGCCGCTCACACGCCAATGGACGCCGCATCCTGCTGGCAAGTGCAGCAGGATGCGGCAGGGCGCCGCAGCCGACATAGTCCCCAATGTCAGCGCGAATCATCACTGCGTTGGACTTGCAAGGGCAGGCCCCGAACTCCATGGTCTCTCAGGATATCGCACAATGATGGGCCCTGCCTTAACAAGCTTTTGCAGCGCAACTGCAGGCTTTGAACGCCGCTGTGCAATCTCTCCCCTCTGACGCTACCACGCTTCCCCACCTCCGCTTCGGCTCCACACGGACTTTTACAATGCCCAACAGGCACTTGGCTCCGACACGACCAATAACCCCATTGCGCATAAAACTCGCAATCATGTACCCTAATTAATCAATTTAAAAGACAGCTCTGTGGAGCATCTGGCTCTTTAAAAGCGCGCCACCTCTTATTTACGAGAAAGAGAAATACTACAAAGACGCGCTCAAAACTACAGCACGTACGAGGCGACGATGAGGTAGTTATTCACTACCTCTTTTCTGCAACCACGGCACAAAGGCCATTAGTACCAGCAACAACCGAAGCTCGGTCTGCTTTCTCTGACGCCCACACACCGGTCAATTTGCGGCTTATGGCGAATTCCATTGGGAGAACAGGAGCAAGTGGAGCGAGCAGCCAGAGCAGCACACGGGAGTAACGGAGACGCGTGCTTTCGTTCCGCGAAGGAAACATTCGCGCTGCTCCGGGAGCAGTGAAAAGAGGGGGAGGGCGTGATGTCAAGAGTCATGTGACCAAACTTTTCCCGCTCTTGCTTCCCGGAGCATTTCGCACGCTCGTGTTGTCCGCACCATAGAGTTTCATACTAATGAAATATTAGTATGAAAACTCTATGGTCCGTACGCTGTTCCTCGCCAGTTTTGCCAGATACGTGCCGGTGGTTTGTGTCTGCCTTCCGCATGGCGACGAATGAAGAAGCCGACGGATGTTCATGTCCATGATAGGGTCAGCGTACGTATCTCCCAAAATTAGCTGCGAACGACAACAGCATCCGCCGGCTTTTCCAGATACGACTCTACCTTCGGTCGCTGCTCCGGCGGGGTGAACAGGGGCTCGAACATAAACTCATGCAATGTCAAATAGTCGTCGTCGTCGCTGCTGCTGCTGCTGTCCGATGATGAGTTTGCGCTTGAATCTGTGGTGCTTTCATCATCTAAAAGTAGAAGCATCGTCCAGACGGCCGCGCTTAGCTGCTGCCGTACGCACTGAGCGACTATCGCGGCTGCTGGATTCCGCCATTTTTCCGCCGCCACCCGGGGATAAAACCAGAAATGTTATAAAAGACGTCATGTGACTTCCTCGGCGTTCCCTGTCACTCCGCCGCTGGCGACGGAGCACCGAGAAGTGCTCTCGGCTGCTCTCGGCGCCAAAAAAGTGCTCCTCCTCGACCAATGAAACACAACGCCCCTGCTCCTGCCCGGCCACTGGAAGACGCCAGAACTCGCGAGAGCACTTTGGGTGCAGTTAAAAGTGCTCCTGTTCGCCCAATGGAAAGCGCTATTAGATATCGAGAATGCACTCGCCATTCCCTGACCAATGTAATGCGGTCCAAGAAAGCTGTGTCCCAGAAGCAATAATCGAAGGACTTGTCCACTATTCCGAGCTGAAAGAGGTTTCAACGTTCGTGAAAATGAAGTTGCCTGAAACACTGCCAAGCAAGACTTCCTCGTTCATTGCAACAAGGTACACAAGCGCATAGTTTTTATACTCCTCGCTTAGTAAATTTCCAAGGGTTCGCGGACGATACGTCAACCCGTCGAAACGATATTAACATTGTCTATAACTCTGCAAGAAAAACAGTGTGGCACAGGCGTTTAAAGCATGAGTATTCGGTAATTTGTTGAGAAATAGGGTATTTTTCGCGTTCCGGAAGCTAAAAGTGCTGGATATTAGACACCGAAATTTAGGTCGTCTAGGAGTCGAAGATATGTCTTCTCTATTCCTTCTATTTCTATTTCTTCTATGCCCCCGCCGTGGTGGCTCAGTGGCTAAGGCGTTGCGCTGCTGAGCACGAGGTACGCGGGTTCGATTCCCGGCCGCGGCGGCCCGCTTTTCTGATGGAGGCGAAAAGCAAAAACGCCCGTGTGTACGAAATTTCGGCGCACGATAAAGATCCCCAGGTGGTCAAAATTAATCCGGAGCCCTCCACTACGGCGCGCCTCATCGCCTGCGTTGCGTCGGTGCGTTAAACCCCACAATCAAATAAAAAAAATCTATTTCATCTACGCACCGGCAGAATTACACTTCACAAGCGAAGGGATAAATTCCCGATCCGAAGGGGACTGCGACAAGGAGATACCATCTCATCAAAATCGTTCACAGTATGTCTGGAGAGGGTATTCACGAGGCTTGACTGGGAAAAGTTACGCTTACGGATAAACGGAGAATACTTGAGCCATTTAAGGTTTGCAGATGACATAGACTTGCTCAGTGCATCTGCAGAGCAACTCCAAAACATGATTGAGGAATTAAAATCACAGAGCTTCGCTGTGGGCCTAACATAAACATGAATAAAACTAGAGTGATGATAAATAAACACGCTCAACGCGCCTTTTTTGTACTAGGAGACGAAACACTGGAACAAGTACACGAATTAACTACCTTGGCCAGATGGTCAGTGCGGACCCAAACCACGAGAAAGAAATCAGGTGCAGAATAGTAGTGGGATGGCGTGCATTAGGAAAGCACTCGCAAATAATGAAAAGTAAGATGCCTCTATCCCTAAATAGAAACGTATTCAATCAATTCGTCCTGCCGCTGATGACATACGGAGTGGAAACTCGGCGACTTACTAAACAATTAGAAAGCAAGCTTAGGTCCGCTCAACGTGCCATGGAGAGAATAATGTGAGGAGTAACGCTTAGGGACAGAAAACGAGCTACCTGGATTAGGGAACAAACTCGGATAGATGATATCATAGTCCAGATTAAGAAAAAGAAATTGACTTTTTTTTAATTGCGACAGTATGCCCTTTGGCATAAGTTTCTACAGGTACAAATTTGCACCCGTTTCCCGGATGAAGTCCAGAAGACAGCGGTGGTGGGGCCCCCACAGCCATCGCTGAAGATCGGGGGCTCTCCCCGGACGCAGGCCTGTGCCGCGAAGGAGTCGGGATCTCGCTGCACTCAGTGAAGGGCACGTCCATAGCAGGTGGTTGGTGTCGGCATCTTCGGCAGGAGCCGTACAGAAGGGGCAGGTCGTGGAACACGGGGCATGGTATCGCGGTAGCCACGCCCGGGTTACCGCAGGAGAGAGGGCCACCCCAACTCGTAGTCTACGCAGCAGGACCTCCTTCCAGCGAGTGAGCCCACTGGGAAGGTCTGTTCCACACGGTGAGATGAGAGCTCGTGTGGCGCGACGCAGATCTTCCTTTAGTTTTATAAATTCGTCATGTGGGTCAGTTGTCAGCAAGGGCAGGGGCCGTGGAAACGACGTAACGTGACAGAAACTATCCGCCGCAATATGAGCGGTGATAGTATTACGCCGTATCCCAGACAGTAGAAGAGGGCAGGGCCACGTGTCCAGCAGGTCATGAATGTCTCTTGAAGACAGACGAGTTGGAGGCTACACGTCGCAAATCCCGTATGGCCGCCGTTGAGTCCGTGTAAATTTGTGCCTGGTCTGGCCATGTGGTACGACAAACGGACAACAGGTGGACTACAAGGACAACAGAATGGACACCGCGAGACGGGACTAGAGGAAGAGCAAGGCCATGAACTCGACGGCGAGACAAAATAAGAATATTCGGAGGCAAGGAATGGACACGGACAGCACTGGACAGAAATGGGCGGAGGTCAATGGGGGAGGCCTTCGTCCTGCAGTGGACCCAAATAGGCTGATTTTGATGATGAAATTCAGGCCATGGTTGTTTAAAGCACTACCTAAATCCTTCTTTGTTATATGTTCTTTCTCGGCCATCTTTAAAGTTGGTGCAATTCAATTGTGCACAGTTGCGCAGAACTCCACTGTGCAGCTTTAGAATATTTGTGATCTGGCAAGACTGCGGACTATCTATTCACGCCCGCCGTGTGAGTGAGGCCAGGATATTTCCTCCTAACCATGAAGTCCTGGTTCAGATCTGTATGCGGTCGCTTGGCATGCTTGTTGCAGAAGGAGAGGTTCAATCTGCCGTCGCACGCAACGAAGCAATACCTCGCTATTAAGCTGTCCACAGCTGAGGGTTGAATAAAAATGAAATCTAAAATACGTAATCTCTCTTGTTCTCTCTCTCTCTCTCTCTCTCTCTCTCTCTCACGCTCTCTCTCTCTCTCTCCCTTAGTTTTCATCCCACCGTGTCTGAAGTTTCGAGCATTTGTCTGCTCACAGAGTACTCGTGTGCCAGAAATGGCGGACCTCATGCAACTCCGGGGGCTTACCTCGTGAAGTACCAGCTGGCCACGCTGCTGGCGACGACGAAGTGCTGGCAGCTGATGACGATGTTCGCCAGCCACAGGAAGAACAGCGCGTACATTGGAGACATGAGCTTTCACGGGAAGGGGAGGAAATTGTCTCGGGTGAGCAAGCGAAGCACGACATATCGTGTGGCGGGTTTGGTGGCACAACGCACTAACTGGGCAACAAACATTAGTTAATGCACCCAATTTAGGCCTCTCGAACGCCCGATGTAAACGAAATAAAGTCCGAAATGTGTTAGTCTTTAGTAGGCACCTAAGCAACGCAAAATGCAGCGCTTGAACATGGTTGCGTATACGTCACGGTTAGCAGGGGAAACAAGGGAGAGTTCGTCGGTGACCACATTATTCTTCCCTCTGATGTTGCTAGGTGTCTGTGGTAAATTAGGCGATAACAGACAGTTGGTTCTTCTCGTATGCTTTCATCTGATCGCGGCGTTGGTAGAAGGCGTACGTGATAGATTTGTGGTCAACATAGGTCGGCAAAAAAAAAAGAACTCACTCAATCTCAATCACAAGTTTTTTTCATTCACTCTGTACTCACTCAAACTCAGACTAAAAAAGCTCGTCTTGTTCTCAAAATTACTCGTACTCACTTATCGCGTACTTATTTATATTCGTACTCAGTTGTACTCAAACTCATTTGTCGTCACGAGTACTCGTACTCAATCTGTACTCATGACTGTAACACAGATTGTAGGCGCGCCAGTTGGTACATAACTGAGCTTTAAAACAGCACTGGAAACAGGACTACAGAAAGGGCACACAGACAGGGCGCTGACTAACAACTGAGTTTATTGTCACTGAACGGGCAATAAATACGAAAAGAAAGACACGTGAAGAAGGAAATAACAACTAAAGAATACAAAAAAAACTGGTTGTTTTTTGTATTCTTTAGTTGTATTCTTCATGTCGACATAATTCGGTCATGTAGACTGTCCGGTGGGATATAGTAGTACGCCAAGTCGGACCCAATGATTGGTTCCACTCCGTCTGTGATGACGAAATTTCGCGGAAAGTCCCTGTGCAGGTTTTCGAGATGGATGTTTCGGCGGACTGAGCGCAGGTCCTCATGCCCGAATTATTATCCGCACTTAGTTTCAAAGCATGTGCAGGCACGTTCGTCGTACAGAAAAGCTTGTATATACCCGTGGGTGTTGGAACCACAGCCGATGAGGAACCGAAGCTAGGTGACCTGGTTGGTTGCAAAAGCGACGGCCAACAGTTTTGGCAGCTCGCAGCCACGGGATGCCGTTGGTGCTTTCCTGTCGTTCGGCTTAAAATGGTGGTTGACATCTGCGGGTCCTGCCGGCGAAGCGACAAAGGCCGTAGCATTGGCCATTGTCATTGCGATGCGATGAGCCGACGTTGCAGTAGGCATTAAGGCATCGGTAAGCGGTTGTCGGGATGTGACTTGGGGTGCTGATACAGGAGCTTTGAATCGAATTCAGCCGACGGGTGATGTCTTCGATACAGCGTATCAGCTCTGGGTGGGCTTCAGGTAGCCAACAGCATGAGCGATGTGTGGTAATGATGGCAGAGAGGCTTGGAAGACTCGGCCCGTGACCTTGGCCAGTTTGTCTAGCGGTAGAGTCAGCTGAAGCTGTCCTGTGAGTGTGATGGTACGCAATGAAGTTTGGAGTCGTGGGCCCGCGTGATGGCGGGCGACGGCACGCATTTATCACAGACACTGGGATGCCATGCTGTCACCGAGCTCTTCGCACTGAAGTAGGTGATGCACTTTCTGGTGTTCCGAAAGTGAAGCCTGTCGGATAAGTTGCGTCGTTAAATGCAGGTAGCTGCCGTTAGCCGGAGGACTAGCGAGTATGTTGCTGAGCTGAGTCGGGTAGCGGTGTTCGAGTATATACGCGTAGCGCGGCCAGACATTGCAGATACATGCCAGCGAAAAATAATCCTCGACTTCTGCCGACCACACTTCACGTGAGTCTTCCCAAAACGGTAGATGCTTGACGGCGACGAGCCAGACATTCGGGTTAGCCACGGCCTGCGTTGACAGCGATGACTTAAGCATCGCCCTGGCGGCACCGTACAGAATCCTGGGGCGATGGCAGCTCATTTTTAATCGCCGCTCCGGTTTCTGAAGTTGCTGCTCCTGGTTCTGAATGCAGCTGTTGATGGAAATGCAGTTGCCGTTAGGAGTAGTTGCATTTGTTTTATAAGAGCGGCTGATTGCTTGAAGATTGGTCATGGTGTTGCCGTGCCTTCGATTTCCGGGTGACTAGATGTGGGAAAAGTATAGCTTTAATACTTCCAGCCGGAACACATTGCAGCAACTAAATCTTTCCAGAAATATGCGGACGGTCATTGCTCTCTGTGGATGCGTTCTTAGAGCACCTGCATTCGCTCAAGGCCACCTTATCACGCGTTCCCACTCGCCAGGCAACACTTAGTGGAGCCGGTGCCTGCATTGACTTTTTCTCTTCAATGGCGATCCCCATGAGAAGCACCGACTTGGCGCACAGCTCCAGAAGTGGCGCAGCATCGTCTCGACAGACGCTTTTTTCCAAGGGAACTTATTTACTGTCCGTACTGGCCAATTTTCTCTTTCAATGCTCTGGCCCACCAAACTCACATGCTCACAAACTCACATACCATGGGTGAAAGGGCGAGAACGAAGGGCACGATGAAAAACAGCGTTTTTGTGTTTTGCGGCCTCATTCGTTTCTGAGTGCATATATTGTGATGCAAAAGCTAGGAGTGACTCGCAAACAGTCTTCCACCTAGAATCAAAACAATAAGATGTTGGCGCGCAGAGGACAGTACTGAAGAGAAAGTCGGTTGGACAGGCATGCGGATATGCAGACACTGTAGTGCGTTGAACCCAAGTTGCGTTGGTTCAAAAATCTGCTTGATACCTGGTGTTCCTTTCAGATATATTTAGTAAATGGCCACCGGTTTTTTTCTCTAAGTTCAGTAACTCCACTGTTTTCGATCAAAAAATTGTTAGGAGCGACAGGGCTCCAAAACGTATGTCCTGCTCTACTTTTTTCTTTATATAGTCTGCCCCCGTACTCACTACACGTTTCTTCATTGCCTGCAGCAGAGCTCGGAGTACTTTAGGCAAACTATGCACTCGACGTACTAGATTCCACCAGTCTTACGCAGGTGTACCCAGGCATAAAGCACAACACAAGACGCTTGGTGCTTACTGTCAGGCATCCGGGTGGTAGAGTTTCTCAATGTACAGGATAATCAAGTAATCAGCTAGGCAGCAAGGCAATATTTTTCATTACGATTCAACCCACCGGGTGCAAAGATAAGAGTCATTTTCTGCGATGATCTGTTTTCTTAAAAACTGAAAACAAATCATGCACAGAATAAAACTTGTAAAAAAGTACAAGAAAAAGCCGTCTGTTTCGAAGCCGACCGTCCGCTCCTCGGAATCATCGATGAAAGGGTGGACAACGGAGAGAATGGCGACCAGGCCCAGCAGCCAAAATGCAGCCACGATCAGAATAGCAGCCGCGTCTGCAGGCACAAGGAGAAAGGAGGCAACACATCGCGGATGAAAACCTTTCTGATGTCCTGACCAGTGCAATCTTAGTTACGCCAACTCAATGCGGTTTTTCCGCTGCTTGCGCTGAGGAAATTACCGAAGTCTTTTGAACACTCCTGCCAGAATAACCCCACAGGAAAACAAACGCATGTAGACTCATATAAAAACAGCCGTGTAGTATGCAGGTCCAGGCGTTTAAAAAGCATGTTCGTTGTGCTTATCGAGTTGCCACGAAATTGTAGTAAAAACAGTATTCCATAGCCGTATCCTATCCTAAAGTCAGTGCACCTACTTGTGATGCGAAGCTAAAGGACGAGTATATTCCTAGACCAATATTAAAATTTCATCCTTGCAGCATACGAATTTTGCATTAAAAAAAAGAATTCGCTGCCTCACATTTTCTCGCCGTTGTCTTTGCTGAAAGTGAGATCTACATTCTCAATAGTTAAATGGTTTAATAAAGTTTATTGCATTGACACTTCACTAACAGTACATTACCTAAATGTTTGAGCTAATTCTGAACGTCATATTAGGTATTCCTGCAGACACGTTTCAGCGTTTTCGCGAGAAAGTGCTGTGACCCAATGTCGTATATAATATCGTTTAAAGGTCTCACCAATGCGGCTTGCAGGAAAAGCGCGGGCACATCTCCTAAGGCCCTTCCTGCTTCTTCCAACACACGGACAACCTGAAAACAGGAAGATAGCGATCCCAGCTCAGCGCACTACATGGGTGAGATTGGGCAGCGCCAAATTTTCATGTGCTTCGACCACCCCCAAAGACAGCACCTAATGCGTACTGAAATGCCCAGAATGGATTCTAGGATCGAAGGATTAATATTAGGCGACAGCATAGCGAAATGCTACGTGGCCAGCTGAGCTTCCTGTTCTGCAGTCCCGATACGTGCGTATAACTACTTGTTCAGTTGTGAAGTGTTGTGAGGGACGTGTGGGGGTTGGGGCCAGTGGCAATATGCGATTTGACGACGAGCCCTGAAGACGCGGTCAGCAGCCTGAGTTGTATATGATGCTTGTGGGCTGAAACCGTCGCAGCCCAATCGGGAGTTTTGAATATTACATCAGTCTTCTACAGGAGGGAACGTCATTCCCTGGGGTGGGGTCCTGTGAACTCCAGGTGGAACGTCAGAATGAAGCGAGAACTATCGGATAGGAGGGCCGTGAGCTTCTCACGGCTGCTTCTTGGCACTGGCCAAGCCACCTCAGTGTGAATGTTCGGGGTAGAGACCAGTGATGACGATCACGTGGACATAAAAGCTGACGGCTCCTGGAATACTTCTGAGCTATGCTCCAAAGCAACGCTACCCGAGCCACGAGGAAGAGCTGACGATTGGAGACGACCTGCAATAGGGCAGAGAATCGGGCCAGCTGGAAAACGCTGATAATTGTTTAATACGACTTTGACCTGATGTACGTAGAGGCGGACAGACGGTTGACTCCAGCTACAGCGAACACGGTTTATTACCACTCAGTGTTTTCCTCCTCCTCTTTCTCCAGGCGCGCGCTAGCAGCGCCGCGGTGGGCGGCCGTACCACATCTCCTTCCGACTGAAACGGGGCTATGTAGGTTTTCTTTCCAAAAAAACAGAGGCTATGCAGGTTTTCGGCGGGATGCTGCAGCGACCGCTACGGGTGTGGCCATGCGATGTGTCTTGGCACTGCATCACTGCACTGGCTTCTTCTTGTGCGTGCTCTGCAGGTGGCGTAAACTGTTGCATTCATGGCTAGAGTACCAAGTGAGTGCGGTTGCGACGTATAACGCCATCCCCATTGTCCACGATGTAAGACCTTGGTTCAGAGGCGCTGTCCACTACCTTGCCTTTCTTCAGTATATCGCTCACCCAAACTTCTTCCCCGTTCACAAGATCAATCAGATCCCGGACACCGTGACGACTGTTGTAATATTCGCGTTGGTTCTCCCGAATTTCTGTTTCGAACTTCCGGGCTGCGAGGGCATCGGTCGTTGCAGGAAGTAATGCTCTGGTTTCCTGAGATAACTTGGTGCGCAAGCGGCGACCTATGAGGAGCTGGGAAGGGCTGTACCCATTCTTTAAGGGTGTAGTCGTGTAGGCTAGCAAGGTAATTTACTGGCCCTGCATCTTGGACATAGAGGTCTTGGTGATATTGACGGCAGCTTCCGCCAATTCATTGCTCTGTGGGTAGCGGGGATTGGAGGTTATGTTTTTATGTTTATAGTCCCGCGCAAAGTCTGCAAACTCGGGTCCTCTTACGTAGGAAAACTGTGGGCCGCTGTCTAAAACAACTACCTCAGAAATCCCATGGCATGCAAAGACTGACTTGCAATGGTTGATCACCTCAGCTGCAGTAAGCTTGCTCCACACATTTCTGACAAGTATGGACAGTTTGTTCGATGTCGCTTGATATGCCTGGCCACCAAACCGTATTGTTTGCCTTTGCAAGGGTGTTTGAAATTCCGAAGTGTCCTTCGTGTAGCAGCCGCAAAATGTGAGAATAGCAGGCGACTGGCACTACAATTCTTGTTCCATGCAAGAGGAGGTCATTTTCAACCATTAATCGATATTGAAATTGATAGAATGGCTTCACGTCTTGATGTAGGCCTCACTGGGGAGGCCAGTTCTTGCTGCGGAATTTCCGCAGTTGACAGCACAGTTGGTCAGCTCTGTGACTATTCCGAAGTAGCTCGAGACAGGCTGGCTTGATTGGTACGTTTGCCGTGAGCTGCCTGACAAAGGCATCTATTTCCTCAACCAGTTCACGGGATTCTACGGATGGGGCGTTCGATCGGGGCGGTGAGCGAGAGAGAGCATCAGCAGCTAAAAGCTCCTTGCCAAGTACGTAGGTCACGATGTAACGTAACACATCATGCGCATGCGAAGTCTCTGTAGCCTTGGTGTGAGGTCATCAAGATTCTTCGAGTTGAAAATAGGCACGTGAGGGTTGTGGTTAATTTCTAGAAAAAATTGCTTTCGAACGCGGCTAGTCAGAGAATTTCTCGCATCCCCACACAAGTGTAAGGGCCTCTTTCTCGATCTGTGCGTACCGGTTTTCAGTGTCTGTCAAAAGGTCAGGTGCATAAGCGATTACTGCATAGTTCCCTGTTTGCCACTGGCGAAGAACGGCGCCGAGTCCGAAAGAGGAAGCATATGCCGTGACTAGTCTCTTTTACGGGGTCGTAGACTGCAAGAACTGGTCTACTAGACAGACGCGTCCTCCCCTTGTCGAACGCTACTTGTTGCGGCGCACCCCACACAAACTCCTGTTTTTTTCAACAGCAGCAGCGTGAGGGGTTGCAAGATGTCTGCGAGATTCGGAACGAATCCTACCCAGATATGTCGCCATGCCAAGTATCCTTTGTAGCTCTGTTCTGTTTGTGGGTGGTGGCATTTCCCTAACTGCTGTGATTTTGGACTCATCAGGCCTGATACCTTGCTGTACAATTTTGTGTCCCGGGTATGTCAATTCTGTAGCACAGAACGCGCATTTGCTCTCGTTGAGTGTGACGCCAGCTTTCGCGAGCCTCCGCAGTACTTGAAGAAGGGACTCGTGCTCCTCTTGTGTGGCTCCCCATGCAAGGATGTCGTCTATGTGACATATGACACGGCTCATACCTTGCAGGATGGTAGCCATCTGCCTCTCACTCTAAACTTTTTTTCCACCCATATACTCCCTAGAGGTTCTTTTTCGCCTGTCCTCTAGTGATCCTCCTTGTAGGAGTTTTTTTACTAACATGGAACAGGGAGGTTTTGTTTACCTCCTCAAACAGGGTGTTTTTAGGTGATAGAAAGGAGGTAGTTAGGGAGTGTTAAGAAATGTTAGGGAGAATTTAAGGAGATCAAAACGCAGTATTCTTTGCTTCCTCAAGGCGTTTTTAAGTGATGTTTATGGACTTTTTAGGCGGTTAAATAGGAGCCTATTATGGCTCCCTTGGGAAGTACTTATGTTATTTTAGGGGCGTTTTGAGGAGGTTCAAGGGAAGCATTCACTTCTTTTGCATGGAGTTTTACGTTTTGTAGGCCTCGCGAGGGGAGTTTTTAGGAGGTTCAAGGGAAGCATATATTTCTTTTGAATGGAGTTTTGCAAAGTTGGGGGCGGTTTTGTAGGCCTTCCGAAAGGAGTTTTTTCAAGCCACAAGGAAGAGTTTCTAGTTCCCTGCGGGAGTACTGAGTTTCACACGGTTTTTCTCGGTTTCAGGTTTATTTCAAACGAACTTTCGCATACAAGTTTACATGTACATGTTGTACAACAAGGAGGCTCCGAAATAAAAACTTAGGGCGACCTCCTATAAGAAAGCAAAAATGGGTTAATTGCTAAAAACACGCCAGTTAGGAATGGAAAGACAGCAATAGAATGCTAGTTGAACAAACCGTAGAATTAATATTACTACAAGAACTGGAAAATACGCGAAAAACAAAGATAGGCGCAAACACAACCACATGGTAAGTGAAATCATTATATAATAATAGCGGATCGAGAACGCGTCAAGTACGTTATCAGAACGCATCAAGCACTCAGTACCACAAAGCGAAAAAAAATGGTTGCAGTGGTTTAAAACAACAAAAAGGTTTCAGTTGGTGGTGAATATGAGCTGTGTGCTAGTTGAAACAAACTGTAGAAACAATATTACTACAAGAACTAGAAATACGCGGAAAACATATAGGTACAAACACAACGACATGGTAAGTGACATCATTATATATACTAGAGGATTGAGAAACGCGTGAGTACTTATCAGTACTCAGTACACAAAGTGAAAAAAATGGTTGCAGTGGTTTAAAACAACAAAAAATTTCTTCAATTGGTGGTGAATGAGCGAGAGCTGTGTAACGATTTGATATTGAAGGTAACGAGCATTTTGTAGATGTAAAGGCACAAGAGATAAATGATGTACGAGACAGACAGCAATGAGATGGCTATGGATAAATGAGTAATATAAAGAACGAGAAATAATGCTGCGGAAAATACCAGTGGCGGTTTTGATAATAAAGACACAAATGCGCCAAGAAAAGTGACCCAGTCTGAGGGGTTAATTGCAAGGATATAGAACAGAATGGGTGGTATCACGACAGCTTCTCTTCAGAGTGAGAAGAAAAAAGCCATGTAATTCATGTTTTCCGATAATTTTGTGTTGATTCATTTGGTACCAGTTTCCAACATTATTTAGATAATTGTTTTCAAGTTATATTAGTTGGTTAATATTATTGCTTCACTAAAACGATAAGCTCTATTATCAGCATACAGAAGAGCCCATCAAATATCCCCTGTTCAGTAAAAAAAAAGAAAAACGTCAGAAAACATAATACGAAATCCTGTAAACTACTATCCAAATGATTACAGGATTGAAAACAAATAAAATATTGGTGACGGGATATTATGCGATAAAAGTTAATTAGTTCTAAATCCTTCACACGTGGTTTGGTGCTGGCAAGGTCCAAAAAAAGGCATTTTCCACAAACGTTAAGCTCTGTGTGCCTTCTTGATATTGAATGTTGAAAACCCAGAACGATGCAAACAGACTACCACAGTTCTCCCAGTAAAGGTGATGCAGTCAAGACACTCTGGCCATCGATGCGGAGGCTAATTTCCCCGTTCGCGGAATGCAGGCAGGGAGTTAAAGGAACATCTACCTGAAAAAGCAAAAAGTAAAAAAATTTCCCCACATGTAAAATTCAAAACAGACACATGGTTAATTGAACTTAATATCGGTACAGTAATAAAAGTGTTATGCCAGGTTCCCTGCGAAATTCAGCACTT
This sequence comes from Haemaphysalis longicornis, assembly GCA_013339765.2. Classification (NCBI taxonomy): domain Eukaryota; kingdom Metazoa; phylum Arthropoda; class Arachnida; order Ixodida; family Ixodidae; genus Haemaphysalis; species Haemaphysalis longicornis. The sequence goes on from CM023457.1 coordinate 119,068,462, forward strand.
AAATTAGGAAGCAAAGGCTTCATAAAACCAAGTGCCAGTACATTACCATCGTGGCTTTTGCAGCAATAAAAAAGATATTACTTCCGCACAATATACTCGAGCACAACCTTAAATGACAGTGGAAAGTTAAAATGCAAGTCTCTCTAGGTGAGATTGATTAGGCTCACGGAGAACACTATTATACCCCTCTTACACCTGGCATTTTTTTAAATAAGGTTAAAACTAGCAAAAACACGTTTTCACCGGGAGGGCTTAAGTGCCCTGACGCGCACAACTTCTTTCTTGGCTGCCGCTGGATGGTGCTACTCGTCCATAATTGGGGTGGCAGTACCGCTTTTCAAGGGAGCATGCGAGCTACGCATGAGAAAATCGTTCGACGCCAAAACTTGCGGGGCCTCAAAAGGCCAATGTTTTTCTTCAGTGAAGCGTAAATACTGATCACAGGTCCAATGGAGAAACATTTTGCTTAGTGGTCTCGAACGGCAAATGACAGGGGAGTTTGGGGAAGCATGAGCGATTTGACCGGAACTGACCAAACTGCTTGGTACGTGGTAATGTTGTATTCAGTTGCTTGTATACTGCTATTAATCACCGCTGCTTCACTTGCTTCCGGTTTATCCTGATGCAAACAACGACTGCAGTCGTGTTTGCGTCACGTTTGATGAGCAGTTGAACAGCGATTTCTCAGCACTTAAGGCATCTTGGCACTAAATCAATGCTGAAATGGCTATGCGGAGGTCCGACTTGCTGGTTGTCTTCAATGACCCTTTAACAACAAGTTACCCTTATGCCTCATCACTGCAACCGATTGTTCCTCCGTGTAGTGCAAAGTGTGTTACTGTGATTATTTTCAACGTGAAACGAACCGTTTCTGTGATTTGTAGGACTGATTCTGCTATTAATTACTGCAGTGACAACAAGCTATGAAAGCAAATCCCGCCATCTCCACGAAGTGAATGATGATGAGAGGGGCGAATCTAAAATGCTTATCAGCAGACAATGTGACGCATTAAGTGCAAGCTGCTTTCATAGTGTGTGCATTGACATTAGGATATGGCCCCCTGGCAGAATGATGCGCTGCGCGAGATTTTGCCGTACCTAAAAGGACAGGCAACTCATTTTTACGGAGTATAGGATCTGTAAAAGGGTTGCGAGTTGGGCGAGTTGGTAATTATGCATTGCGAAAAATAAACTGCGCGCAAATTAACGAGGACAAGAACACATGAAGACGGCACAAGCGCACACTCGCAACTAGTTTATTATTGCACAATTCAAAGCTTTATATGCCCAAGCGCCCAATTGCCGCGCCCCCAATGCGTCACAGTTCTCGGCGCACTCAGCCGAAAATACTAAAAAACCGTAACAACAAAACCACAAAACGAACTTTGAGGCGCACGAAAGGCGAAAAATCAGCAAAGATAACCGCATCATACATGGATTAAGACCCTCCTCCCACCCCCAACACGCATTACCAGAAGAAGCACCGAAATAGCGCTCAATGTGCGTCTAAATATGCGACTTCTCGATTAAGCAGGGCGATAGAGGGATGACTGATACATTCGGAACCAGCTTTTCTGATGTGGCTGGCTTCTACAATTTCTCGCGTTTGCTGGTTCTTATGTCGCAAAAGGATGGCTGTGCGCTCAAACACAGGGACACAATCAGGTCTGCATGCGCGGTAATGAGAAGATAAGTGGCTCAGGTCACGTTGAAAAAAATGAAAAAAAAAAATATACGGTACTTTTAGACGTCGTACGCTCGAGTTTGTGACAACGTACCCGTTGTGCGGCTCTCTCCTGTAATTCGGAGAAATGCAGGCGGGTTGGGTGTTATATTTCTCGTCTTGCATTACGCTTTCTTTTATATATTAGCGCCCTCTTTCCCCGATCTATCGACCTTCCTTCCCGCTTCCGTCTGACCTTGCGCTGATTTTCGCCAGCACGATAGTAACCGTCACGTTGCTTTGAAACGACGCCGCGCGCGACAAACGATTTTATCTCGAATGCCCTGTTACAAACCGGCCTACAAAAGAATGCGAAACGCATACCCCAAAAACCCACAAACAAGTAAAATAATACGAGTGTGCGCTTTTTTCTTTGCCCGTGCGTGTACGAGCTGTAAGCGGCACGGGTACCCCGGGTACTTCGCTGTTAACCCTATCCAAACGTTTGACAAACGCATCGACGATGAAAGACCACTTAACCAGCGAGCTGTCCACACCTGTCGCCGTATCCAAATGCTGTTGCGGGCCGTTCCTCCCGTGTGACAGGGGCACATGAAAAATCTTTCCACCAAATGGCACTACTAGTCCTTCACAAATAAGAAAAAACGACGGCCCAAGGCGAGGCTTGAAGCTCCGGCCGCGCCGAGTTCACCGGCCCGCGCTGCGTTGATAGCACAGAGGTGTTTTACATCCGGGCAGCCAGTCGGCCGCCAGGGCAAGTTTAGTCGCTGCAGTCGGGTGCGTTGGCGCGCTGGCACGAGAATTTAAAATCTGTATATGTATGCGCAAGCAGCGAAGCAGATGAACATTGCAATTGTTTGCAACGGCGAGAACTGCCTCGTTCGTTAGTCAGACAGAGTTTGACATAACACCTATCGCCAAAATAAACAGTTGAGACAACACAGGCAGCGCATCTCTGCCTGTGATCGCGCTGGTTGAAGCATCTATACGGGTATTACGTACGGTATTGGTTTTTGTAGCTGCGTGCAACCGTCGCGTCCTGCTCACTCGTTCTAATTAGCATTAGAGGCCACGGTTGAAGTGCTGGTGCACGGAGACAACAGAAGACTAACATGGCGACCGCCCGCTTGAGATGATTACCTTAGATAGGGCGTTTATTGTGGACGTGGTAGTGTACAAGGAACGGAACGCCATCTCACAAATGGTGTTAAGTAGTTCTAAATCCTCCCTTTTGCTACCCGGATGGGCAACTGTACTACCATGGAGGTTCGTCCACGTCTTTCTAGATCATGCCTAGGGAGTACATTTTTTGCTATATGTACTTTTCAGGGCACATTACACTTGATTAAAACTCCATTTCCGGCTAGTTTGCGTTTACAGTGCTGGAACAGTTCTGGCGCCCAAGTGATACCAAATGGGAGTAGGTTAAACTTGAACCTTCCAAATGGCGTTATGAACGTCGTAAACTCCTGGCTCTCTTCCGCGAGATGAATTTGCCAAAATCCTTGCAAAAAACACTTTGCAAAAAACACTTTCGCCCCAGAGAGATGCCCAAGTGTGTGTTCAACACATGGAATCGGATGCCATTTGCGGAGAACAAAGCGGTTGAGCTCTGTGAAGTCAACGCAAAATCGCACGTCTCCTGAGGGCTTGGGCACGACCACTATTGGCGCGCACCATTTGGTTGGGTCTCCGACTGGAGAGATGACTCCTATTTTTTACATCCCTTGGTGTTCTCATTTGGTCTTCTCATACAATGGAATGGGAACTCGTCGGGGCGAGCTCAACGCAAATGGCTTGGCTGCGTTTTGAAGACGAATTAGGTGTTCTCCCTGGATAGCTCCGATATCGGCGAAGAGGGACGGAAATTCCTGTTTAGGCTTGATGGCACGCTGAACGTTGTTGGTGCACGTAATTAGCTGCAGTTCTTCAATATCAGGCTTTCCAAGAAGTGGACAACACACTTCATCAAGAACGTAGATATCTCGAGTTGTCTGGCGACCTTGATACAATGGCTGTAATCGAGCGACTCCCTGTATGTACAATGGTCTCCAATGAGGCCCGTGGACCTTTCGGCGTGTTTAGACAGAACTGCCCTTCGCTCGAGTTATGTAAACGTTTCAGGTGGTATCACCGTCTCGTCAGCGCCCGTGTCAATCTTGAATTTCAGCTGATGCCCTTGCACTATTACCTTTGCTTCGCAGTTTTTTGTTGATTAAGAGCTCACCATGCCCAGGAATCCACTTTCGCTTCCAGAATCTTGAGCTTGAACTGCGTCTACGCGTTTGGAAAGACAAACAGTTGGGTAGTGGCCCTTCTTCAGGCACGACTTGCATTTCTCATTTCGTGCTGGGCAAGCAGATCGGGGGTGACTTGATCGTGGGTGACTTTCTTAACAAGCGGAGAGGAGGATCTAGTATGCTTACTACTAGAGAAAGAGAAGGCCTTCCGAGGCGTTGCGAGTTCTCCTGGTGGGCAAAGTCTACCTTGTTGACGGTTGGTTGGGCATGATTCAGCTCTGCCTGTTGCTGTCGCACCGTTTCGACTTGCTGCGTTGCGTCTAGGGCTTTCTGTAACGTCAGATCTGGGTCAAGTTGCAACTTTGCGGACAGCTAGTCTGTCTCTGATGCCGACGACTAACCCATCATGGATAAACTCTTCTTGCAGGCTGCCGTACTCGCAGTGTTTGGAAAGAGCGTGAAGGGCTGTGGCGAATTCTTCTACATACTCTGTCTCCGGTTGTACCCGAGTGTTGAAGCGCGCTTTTTCAAAGATGACGTTGCGACGCGGAATGAAGTATTTGTCAAATCGTTCCTTCACAACGCTGAATGCTTTGGAGTCCTCACCTGTGAGGTTGAATGTGCCAAAAATGCCCTCAGCCTGGTCACCCATGATGTATAGCAGGGCGTCGAATTGATGTTCTTCTGGCTGGGCACTGAGACCAGAAGAGGCACGAAAACTTTCGAAGGGCTTCTTCCATTTCGGCCACTCGAGGCAGTGGACACCACCTCTGAACCAAGTTCTTACATCGTGGACACTGGGGATAGCGTTGTACGTCGCAACCGCACTCACTTGGTACTCTAGCCATGAATGCAACAGTTTACGCCAGCATACCGCCGAAAAGCTACATAGCCTCTGTTCTTTCGGAAAGAGAACCTACATAGCCTCGTTTCTTTCGGAAGGAGACGCTGTACGGCCGGCCGCCGCGGCTCTGCTACCGCGCGCCTGGAGAAAGAAGGAGGAGGAAACACTGAGTGGTAATAAACCGTGTTCGCTGTAGCTGGAGTCAACCGTAGGTTCGCCTCTGCGTACACCAGTCGAAGCCGTATTAAACAATAATAGGCACCGTACTCGAAAACAAACTGAAAAAGGCACAGGGGCCATGAAATGTTATTGTGAAAACGCAGGCTATTAGGCTAATATTGAAAGAGTTAGAAAGCAGTTACTGCCTCTCCTTTTCTCCCTAACGACGAAAACAATAAATCCACGCAAGGCTTCAAAACCTCATCTGGCACCCACGCTTCTACACGCGATTTCTCTTGGAAGGCCACCTCGACGTCCCTTACAGTGCAACTCAAGTGGGGCTCGCGCACGTGTCTATGAATTTGAAAATATTATCTGCTTTCGGGACGACCCACGTGCGCTGGCTCTCACCCCTAATTACCGCTTCTGTCCAATTGAGCTCGAGTGCGGCGCTACCACTGCCTTCAGAGAGTTAGCGTGCTCTCGTAAAGCGACACCGCCCCGTCTAAACACCATCCCGTTAACACCATCCTGTGTGGCCAATATACGTGCCACCATAAGAGAAAGTGCTGGGGGATTAACTTTGCAGGCGCAGTGGGTGATCGTGTCGATTACGTTTATGCAGCACTTTTCACCACCATTGGTTTCTGTACCCTTCTGTCGATATTTGTAAACACAATTCCCATCATGTTGCCTGCAAAACGTGGCTTCTCTGCTCAGTCATCGGCAAATATAAATTGCGCTCTAGCCAGTTCTGATTTTGAAGTTTCTGTTTGAACGAAGATACATGTAAAACCTAACTTCCGTCTGTCCCAAAATGAGCCCTAACACAATGAAGAACGCTGTGCCTAACTTTTGAAGGTATGATAATATTAAGTTTGGGGAGTCAAGCTTAACAGTTTCTGTATTGTGTGCTCTAAGGACGCAGTCACTGACAAAGCTTTCGTAGGGAGTTCTAATGGGTAACAGAGCGTCCCTAGACAAGGAAAGTCACGAAGAAAAGAGCGTTTGAAGCGCTTTTAGCAAGTTAATTGCAAAAGTGACAAAGTCTTTTACGCTAAGAACGCAAACGCAGATTGGCCAAGCCCACCGCCACGATAGCAGATAGAAGGAAACGACGTAAAGGGAAAATGATCACACGGACGATGATAAGAGGGCACAATCCCACCATTGGAGGCCTAAGTGAGTGATTTTTTTGCTCCGCCTTTTTTCCATGCGGACCATCGAAGGAGGTCTGAATAGGCCAAGAAATAAGAGAGTGGCATACCAAGAGAAATAATGGCTGTGAAAATCAGAGATAGTGAGGAAAGCAATAACCATGGTCGAGTTTATAACTCGACATGCAGCCTACTTCCGTGCAAAAAGTTGAGTAGTGACGTGTGATATGAACACGTTCGTTACAAAAGAATCTTATCACGGGCATCAAGATGGCAAAAAGGACGATTGCGCCATCTCTCATTCATAGTAACACGAAGAAGAAAACGACGCAACGGGGAAGGGCTAGTGAGCATTAGTGATGGCTAGTGAACAACCACACCACTGGACACGTGTCTGGGCTGTCTCTTGCGAAATATTTTGAATCGTCTACATCTCGAACAGCTGTGCACAGTCCTTGCATACGTAAGCAGGACTCCGATAAAGAAAATGCCACACAGAGAGCAAAGAGGCACGCTCTCGATAAGGCCACGATCACAGTGAAGAGGCGAACCTTGAACTTGTCGAATTGAGCGCCGAGTACTGGAAAAAGGATCAGAACAAAAGAGCATCAATGTCGGTGCAAGTGAGGGAGGTTGCATTTGGGTCACAGACAGCGGATGCCACGCGAAAAATAGTAGCAAATGATCTCCAGCGGCCTACCGCGTAGGTGAAAGGCGCGTTCAAAGCGCGATATCGCGAAAGTGGTGAGCGTGGCTCGGAGGCAGACGAGATTCTGGGAATGCGCAGCAGATGAGGACAGCGGTGAGCAGCCGTGCACCGAGCTGTAAAGCGAGGTGGGAGCAAGGTAGCACTCTTAGTGCCTGCACGTGCATTTAACAGTCACCTGTTCTCTGGTCTCCTCGAATTTTCTTTTTGCGGAATAAAATACCACTTCGACCCCAAACAGTTTGGCATTAGCGTCTTCACGAAGCTCAGCGGCAGACGTCGAAAACACTTTAATTGAGTTGGGCCTGTTTTTCAGCAAGGTCTAAATGCTTGAAGAATTCACCAACTGGCAACCCACTATGTACAGCTGCGAGCTTGCTGCAGCTAGCCCTGGCTTCAGCACCTCCGATGGTGACGGAGGCGAAGACAATTGCGGATTACGATCCTGCCTCAATGCATGTCGTGCGCATGGACACCGTCCAACATTTGCACTATCCACCATTCGAAGAAGAATATTTAGAAGACAATTCTCAGATATGGCGACACAGACAGACTACAAAGGCTCCCAAGCGCAACGATGCTGCTGGCCAACAACCGAAGGCCCCTCGCTCTGTGCATGCTCCGCAATGGGGCGTAGCTAGCAAGGCCTCCAGAAAGAAAAACAGCTAACCCATGTGGCGACTGCTGCAAACGCCGCTAAATGAGCGTGTTGAACTCATGGTGGTCCTCAAGCCGAGTACAACGCTCGATTTGAAGGCAACTTTGCTCCAGGGAAAGCCTAATAAGCGGTACGCAATTTCCTACGCGAATGTGTAGGCATCGAACAATTTGTGCCCCGGGGTGGAAACAAAACGTGATAGTGTGGAGTCAGCTCAGAGCCCGCCTTCTTACAACTACTTGGTGACGTCACCCTGATATTAAAAGGCTGCCAGCTGCCCGTCCGCGGGCACGCCAAAGCCACAGCCGACATCTGTAAAGGGGTCATCATCCTTGATCCCAATAATACGTCGAGTTCTCTTAAACCCAATCTGCGGTAGAAAAAGGTTGAAATCGTCCCGGAAAAAGACGGAGTACTAACATTGATGTGGTTATCTTCGATTAGAAAACAGTTCCCCATAAAATCTGTTATGACGGCCAGAGCGTCCTTGTGAGATTTTACAAAAAAAAGACCCCTGTCTCTCATCGTTGCGAATGGTGGGACTTCGGGCTTCTGGCCGTAATCGGACTGCTGCGGCAATGCAGCTTCGAGATGGTTACCGCTCCCAAGGGACTCATCAATCATTGCTGCAGTCCCCACTCCCTCATCTGCGTGGCCTATGATCTCACCGGCGCCTCTGGATGTGACGGCGAATACCGAAAACCGATCAAGATGGGATCCTCCTCCACCACAGCCAAACGGAAATTAGGCTTCAAGAAAACCCAACAAAGAAAGGAAAGCAACACGAATTCTACTCTGGGGCCGAGCAGACCTGCTCAAGCCCAGAAGAACACCGGAAGGAGGACCGGATGAAGGTCGCCCATTGTAAGCGTTGAAGACTTTCCAAAGCTGCCAAACGCCAAAAACCACGTGAGGTTTTGCGTTAGGGCTATAACTCCAAGGCTCTCTCTTCTAATTCCCCCCCTTCACAACCCCAACCGAAGCCGCCCAGCAGAAACAAACCGCGGAGCTAAAGCTCCAAGGCGAAAATCTTCCAAAAGAAATTCTGGAGTTCGAAGCAAAACTTGCTAGGCTCGCGGAGCCCTAAACACATCGTCGTAATTTGGAGCCAATGCAGCAATCTGAGAAGTCCGAGCGGGATAACAGCGTCTCGGCCACGTCGGGGGCGTCTTAGCGCTCTGTCATGTTCAGATTGCACACTTGTACTACATGTGCCACCAGTGGAACATCGGCTGGTAAAATTAGGACTCATTAATAGAAGAATTGCCAAACAAAATTCTAGAAGGGGCCAGATCATCCTATGTCACGCCCATGGCCGCCGGATGTTCCAACAGACATTCCAGCGGTGACTGACCCCGTTTTGGGCACCGTTCAGGATAGCGTCAGCAAACAACTCGGGGACAACCGTTTCCCCTTACGATCCCGGCGACCGGGTTCGTGTAGGCGTAAGCCGTTGCCTCGCCAGGCCCTAGGGCTAGCAAAAACTCACTTTGGCCTCTAGTCCGCCTTTCCGAAACGGCTGGTGCCTCCATTAGAGACACCGATTAGGCCTGGGAGGATGACGTGTTTTCCTAAATTTGAACAACCTTCAATCTTGTGTAGCGTTCGAAGCGGAAAGCCGGAAGCAAAACTCGAGAAGACTAATTCATGATTGTACAAAGAAAACTGTAGAGGCTTTCGTAATAGCAAAAAATGGTCGCATCTCCAACTATATCTATAGCCCCTCAGCACCGTAACAGCTATTCTGACTTTTCAGAGAAGCCGGGGAGCGCATGCAAAACTTTCATGATATAGGCCATTCCAATGGGCCCTACAACGTGCATCATGGTGCACAAGGCGTATACTGCGATCCCGGTACCCACCCACGGTTCTCCACCACGAACGATTCGCCAACGTCTCAGATCAGGAGCCATCTACCGAGATTGAATGACGTCGGGGAACGGCTAAAGGTAGCGCGACTTCCGCCAAGAGTTCGCACTTTTCGATAGAAATTCCCTCGTAACCTCAGCTTTGCAGGTCTCCTACCTTCAGACTACAGGTTGTTGCATGTTTTTTGTTCTTGTCTTGTGGCCTAGGACCTCACTTGTAGTCGTGATAACGTGCGACTCAGTATTGCTTCGAATTTGCCGAGATACAGAACACGAAACGACCATTTCTGCATATCTTTGTGACCCTTAGTTGTAGTGTCGTGGTGCCCTGGCATTCAGTTCAGGCTGAGCTGAACACATCGCGAGTATGCACTGTTCTTTCACAGCCTGGTGGAAAAAACCATGCAAGTGAAGCGCAGCCCAGAAAAGAAAAATTCACGCATCTAAATGAAGGGAATCACGACGAGTGGGCGAGGCACTGGGAATCGCTCTTACCGTAAATCACCCTTGGCATTGCCCACTCGCGCATGTAAATGAGTGCAAAGCGTGTGCACAGTATATGCAGTTCCAATAGAATCTGATACCCTTCAATTTAAACCAATCAAACTCAATCCAATCCAATCTAATTCAATCCAATCCAATGCTCCTCGCGCATGCGCAACACTGTGTACACGGACGCCAAGCCCCAGACAAAATGTAGTCCGAAGGTGATCCGCCCCAAAAACATATTCCCCACATGAGCAGGCAAACTAAGCGGGTTGGTGGACGTCCGTAGTGAACAACTGCGTGAACTAAACTTTTTTGTTTCTGTGGAGATTGCTTGCAGATGCACTTACGGTGTGCTTTGATTTTTTACCTACCATTTCTGTGTTATTTCGGGGGGTGGGTCACATTGGATATGTGCTAATGTGGCCAGTTTTCTTTTCAATGGTGAGATGGATGTGAATGGCGTGTTCGCTTGGCTAGCCTCAGCCGCCAGCGGAATTATATTTATTGTGTGTACTCTTGCATACACTGTGAGCATACCTTCTGTTTTACCGTGTAATTCGCATCGTATATAATGCACGCGGTGGTTGCCAATTCTGCCAATTTCAGCAGGTGTTGAGAGTTGCTAGTATGAATAGGTCATTAGTTTCCTTTATATAAAGCTCCCCTTCGAAGAAAAGTAATTTTTTCGAAGGTTTAACAGGGTGGAAAGCTGGGCACACTTACCAAGGAAGCCTTCTTGACTACAGCTGCAATCATCAGTAGTGTGATGACCTGAAAAAACAAGCATATTTGACAGGACCACCCATTAAGCGTTGCCTGCAGCCGCATTTGCTGCAAATTTTCCGGTTCCTCGTACCAGTAATTGCCTACTTCTAAACCATGAAATCTAAGCGCGGCTAGTCTTCATAACGATGGCACTGTTCAGAAAGGGAGCTGATTCAACTTTTTTTGTATCAGTGGAGATCTGCCTCGTTTCCTGAACAACTTAGGCCCATTCGTCATAGCGCTCTATTCTCTGTCATTAATACACGCTGTCGAAATCACGCCCACAAGACAGGATAAGGAGTGACACTGCAAACGTTTTTATCCTAGCAAAAATACCGGATAGGCGGGCTTATTTCTCTGACAAATGTTACATGAGATTCAGTGACCGCGCAAGCTGCCTGAGGTCTAAGATGAATATGATAAAAACCTAAGTGCGCTTGCACAAAAAGATCTGCAGCAGTTGTGTGTCACCAAACCTGCGATCAATACACGTCCCAATTAGGTGGCGACGAGTCAGCAGGCATTGTATCGCCAAATTCTATCTACAGGCAAACACTACACGGTGTTCTTTTCATTGTCTGCCAAGGTTCCGTTACACTGAGGTGGGCAGAACAGTTCCATTCCAAGTTATTATTAACGCGTTTCAGTGTTCACGCATGGTAGTACAGTGGACTTTCGATAAACGGAACCTTAAGGGACCGAGAAAATTAGTTCCGTTTACAGGATTCCGTTTACTGAGTGATTGTGAAAGTGCAAATTTATGTGTGTACACACTAAATACCAATATCATGGAGTACTAAGCTCTAGAAGCTGAATGTAGTTGATAGTTTTTCAGTAAGCCAGAAAAACTACAAGCGGTTCAGGCACAGTATTCCCGAAGTTGATTTGGAACAATCAGTCGCTGTGTGCAAAAAAATTCGTAAATTATTTTTGTTTGAGTCCTTGCAACTGCATCATCACGGATGCTAGAGGCCTCAACTTCGCGAGTGCTTACGAGCCAGGGAATTTAGAAGGCGTCAACGCGGTAATGAAGCGCGAAAGCACCACGATGACACGAAAGAGGCAGCAGGAGCTGAGCCCTGTAACCTCGGCGCCTTGAATCGAGACCGAAAGATTTGAGCAAGAACTGCGCTATTGCATTCATTGCGCTAACATGGCTGACCGCTAAAGAGACCAGGCTTACGAGGCCAACGAAGCTAAACAAAAACACGGAGGAAGAAAAAAACAAAAACCAAAAGAGCCGGAACCGTAAAAAGCTGATTATCATGCCAATGGGTTTCAGAAGAAGTTCCAGTTCTGGTTCCGTTTACACGGTGACGCGGAAATTTTAGTTCCGATTTGCGAGAGTTTTTTAACGTTATCTGAACACAAAGCCAACCAATTTACAGTTTACAGACAACTGTTCTGTTCAAGCGGCAATTCCGTTTAGGCGATTTCCATTTATCGAGATTCTGCTGTATTAGATTTCTTTCGTACCACTGAGCGCTCATCCTATGAGTACAAACTGCACGTATCAGTCCAACGAACTCATAATTTAATGAGGATGTTAAATAAAAGCACGTTGTGGCAGATCCTAAGTCAGCACCATGTTCCTGTAGCAGTATAGACGGACTCTAGGGCGCTGTGGGGTTACAGACCAACCAGGACCACACACAAAGGTTGCAATGAGCGTCCACGGTACGGGAATTACAGAGGCACTACCATGAGAGTTACCTTTGTTTATGGGACGGTGTTCCAAAAACAACTCTCGTAAAACGTTTTGCCACTCAGTCGAATTATCGCTTCATCCCTTGAAAAAAAAACAGTGTGGCTGAAGTAACCACAATACGCAGCGTGAGATACACTGCACCAGTGCTGCTGCCACGTGTGCACCGTGGTTAGCGTTTTGGGTGCATGGTTGCATGTGGTTCTCTAAAGACATCTTAAGAACTGAAGTAATGTAAACATTGCGGGATTACTTGCGCAGGTGGAGTCCCCAGGCCATGTTACGACCACTGCGCGTTTACGCGATTTTATTTAGTAGAAAAATTAATTCGAAAATGCTTCCTCCTCTCTTTAGCTCGCCCATTTTCTGCGGCGTTTTCGTGTGATCGGGAGGAGCCGAGCTGCAATTGTGCGCTCTGCACGGCTCCCCGGCCTTCAACAAGTCAGTCGGCCCAGTTTCGTCCGCCGCCCGCCGAGGTGTCGCACGTCCCAGTTGAAACGAAGCCAGGACACGTTTGTGAATGGAAGAATGGGCCTTTCTTTACTTGTATTTGTACACTGTACAGCTCCAAGTCAAGGTCGCTTCACACAAGCGCTGCACAAGGAATGCGACGCTTCGCTGACTGTACGCCGTAGGAAAATATAAGGCCTCTTGAAGGGGGAGAAGAGTCGGCGAAGTCAATATAGGTACTAAGGAAATAAAATCGACTGATATTTTTACCAACAGCGTAAAAATAGGGTGCGGGAAGCCTTTTTTTTTGCGCTGGGCGAACAAGCACAGCGGTAGCAGCACGACTGATCTGCGAACGCTTTTCCGTCTGCGAAATGATTGCTAGACTTAGTTCCACAAACACCACCTAAGCAACTATATGAGTTCGCACAGGTATAGGTAAACGACAGTTTTCGTGTTTTTAACTTTCAATAATAAATAAATCTCGCTCCGTATGATTGGCCTCCGTATAGTCCGTATATACGGCATTCATACGGACAATGATTTTTACGCGTTCTTGCTTGATCATACAGGTGCCCGCTCCTCCCAACGTCACAGTAGTTGGTGCGGCTGCCGCAAACGCGCAGGTGTTTTCTTCTTTCGCGCTTTGTAATTAATTACCGATTTGTCAATAAACGATGCAAAGTGTGCTAATTTGAGCCAGTCTACGCAGTGCAAGCAAAAACGGAGCTTGACATTCACTTCAGTGTCCCTTTAAAGGGACACTGAAGTGATTTGTAAACTGCGGGATTACAAGCGCAAACTGTAGTCCGGAGTCCTGGGCCCTGTTTCGACCACTCTGTGCGCGTTTACGCGAATTTATTTAGTAGAAAAAACAATTCGAAAATGCTTTCCTCTCTTTACGTGCCCATTTTCTGTGGCGTTTTCGTGTGACGTCAGCAGGAGAGGAGCTAAATTGGCTGCGCTACTGCACGGCTGCCGACTTCCGCGACCGAGTCAGTCGGCCCACCGTTTAGTCCCCGGCCGCCGACGGGTCGTCGCAATTCCGTTATACGGGACGTTTCAGGAGGGGTATCACAAAAACGTTTTGGTGTTTATTTTTTTGTACGCTAAAAAATAACCGAGCGTACTTAAAAAATGCAGGTAGTTATTGTGGAAATCGGGGACGCTCACGAGCGCAATACAACAAATAGTCACCTATGTGAATACTAAAACTAAATAAAGTTAAACTGGTTATACTAAATTATATATTCTTTACGCTTGGGGCGCTTGGGAAGTGTTTTGCTAAACAATCGCCGCGGGTAAGCTTTTTTTTTTTCTGAAATTTTCGTTTTTTTCGCCGATGTTTTCTATACTGGAGTGGTTCCAACCCCAGGACTGGCGCGCTAGAACTTTGCAGTGGGCAGGATCAACAGACCCTCTGCCTTTTTACGATACGTAGCGAGGCAAGCACCAAATACTTTTGAGCGTGCGGGACGCGGAGGCGTTCATGCACTGTCGTTGTCACGGCCGTAAATGCTACAGCCGACAACATGGCAGAAGCGCGGTATGAAGAGCAAACGACGCCATGGCATGTTGTTTTACAGACCGAAACCGAAACCGAAACTTAAAAAATCCGGCGCCCCCTCCTCCCATGCAATTTGTGCGGCCGCCGCAAAATTTTTTGTTCCGTTCGCGCTTTGTACCTGCAAAAAACCTGTCAAGCAAAACGGGAGCTGTGGTTGCCAAGATATTGTTGTTGTTAATTTAGGTGACTTCATCAAAACGTATTTTTTTTTTTCGCTAAAAAAGAACCCAGCGTAATGTATGTTATGTGAATACTCTAAATCTTTACGCTACGAAATTTTTACATCCAAGATGGTCGTTGTCAGCTCTATTATGAAGAGCGTTAAAAAATGTACCCGTGCAGTGTAAATAATGTATGCTTTTTTTACATCCAAGCCGATCGGTCTGTGATTCGAGCATTGATTCCCCTCAAAATTAGATAACACTTGCGGCTCAACGCCTAGAAGCTGCTGGCGTAAAAGCTTGCTTTCAATAAAGAAGCAGCATTGTACTAAATATACCAAATTTTTTTAGTCCTAATATTGCACACAGCAAGAGTTTTGAAACTATTGTTTGTTTGTGTAAAGACATTTGTCATTATGATACCCGGGAGTTACAGATCCACATTAGTATGCCATGATGTTTACACAATCTCAAATACGCCATAGGAGGGGGCTGTGTGAATTGATTGAAGGGTTTTCGTCATTTTCCCGCAGATTTTGGACAGTAAGACCTGCAGAAACCGCAAGTTTTTCTATCTCTTTTTTTAATAGCCATACCAAGAGATGCTCGGGGCAAAGGGGCTCATTGGTGCATACATGATGAGCGACGGTGAAGCCGTTTTCAATCGTTGCATGCCTGGGATGTTTTTCATCTTTGAGGACATTCTCCTTGCTCCTCGGAACATGATGTTACTGCTGTCATTCTTCTGGGTTTGTAGACTTTTCGTGGCGTCGATATATTGGAAGGTTTACCCGCTGGACCAATCGTTTCGGCGATTTTCGGCACTTCTTCTACAAGAAACTGTCTTTCTCTTTCAGAACTCGCCGGATTTTGCTGTATTGTTTCAGCTCGGCGAGTTCGTTTCGTGTACAAGCTAGTTGTTCGACCAAGAGCTGAATTGTGAACACCAAGGCGGGACGCTCCTTCTTTGACGCGGTTTGCCCATCCGTTTTCATTTTCGGCTCTTCAAAAGTTTAATTCATGTATTGCATGCCGGCGTTTACCTCGTCCCCTTGTTTCTTTAGGCTTGCATTCATATCAGTGAGAACGTTGTACGGTTTCTTGAAGGTGGTTGTTTATCCCCCATTATCCGTAGCGAGCGATCCAAGCCTCGGGAAAATAATAAATAAAAATGAAAAACCTAACAAATACGTTGGTTCCTACTTGTTCAAATGCATTACGTCCAGGATCGCTCGCTTTAATTGTTATCAGCGGATTTTTGCGGCCTAGGTGAGGCACTGTGGACGGTGACGTTCTGCGGCAGCGCGCGGGCCCTGATAAACTGAGCGCTGACTATCAGCTCGTTCCGTCCTCTGGACGTTATTCTGATGGTTGAATGTTATTCTGATGGTTGAAATGTTATTCTGAAGGTTGAAATCATAGGTTGCAATGGCAGCCTGCAGGTCGTAGTCTCGGAGGGAGTTGCCGCTTTAACTCCAGGTGGTGTGTTTCCCTGAAAACCCCGCCTATGATGATGTGATTGCTTGGGGGAAACATGCTAATCTTTCCCATCCACTCGGTCATCCCCCTTATGCCCTGGCTTCTTTCTGGGCTGCAGAATGCCGATACCAAGAGGCTTCTTGAGCTCGCAGCTGCCTGTATGCGAGCTACCATGATCTCCTGCATAGAAGTGCCGCATCTGTCGCGTCAACGAGGGCCTGCATTATATCGCAGCGAATAAACATCGCCTTCCGCCCTAGAGACCCTTTTCGCCTTATGTAAAAACCTGTAGGTTAAGTGGCTGATGTATCCAGGGATGTGAAACTTGGTTCTTCGAGCCTCCTATAGAAGGATGGCGATGGGGCGTGAGGGATAGAATAATTGTTTTATACATAGAGTCGTCAAGACTGTGCTTTTTTTTAGGCTACGGAATTTCATTGAAAAAGAGTTGGGCAATTACCTATCAATCCCGGGTAGATATGAAGGTGCTCAATTATGAACACGATGAGAGAGGTAGCTTTTTCTTGAGTGATGTTGATTCTATCCTGCAGGACCGTCACTGTGGCGTTCAAATTATTGATTGCTCTGGCAAAGTCATCGGCTTTTGTTTAGATGCTAATTGTTTGCTCTGGGCAGGCTTTCGTTTCGGTACGGGTGCATTTGCCAACAGTACAAAAAATGAGAAACACTGGCCCGGGCAGGCGCTGTCCGCATGAGCCGCGCTTTAGTTTAGCGGCATAAGGCCCTCAGGCCCACTCCGCTAGTGGCTATGGCACAGTGTTCGGCGGTTAGAGTAGGTACAGTTGTTGCCCCATTAGACTGCATTCATATTTCCTGTGCGTCTTATTGCCCCGTGATAATCAACTCCTAGTAATCATATTATTCCAGCTTCATAGAAGAATAATGTCAATTGGCCGCGAGTGTCTTGATGAGATTCGCTAATTGCTCCTTGAGCAATCATCGAGCAACCCTCGGTGTAAACCCGACTGGCATTTCGCCAAGAATCGCTGCTCTGAATTGAATGAGCCGTTACAATACTGTTCACGCACCGTGAGAATTGTGAGCAAAATGAGGGCGACAAGCCAGGCGCTGCTTCGCTCTTCCTTCTTGGCCACAGCCATGACCTCGTCGGGTGGCTGCTCGTAGAGCTGGATCTCCTTATCCCACGCCAGCCTGCGCACACAGCAACACACCGACGGCGCGTTTCGCCTTCAGCTACTTTGTGGTAAACAAAGCCCGAAAGCACAGTCCGTGCAGCGGCAACAATTGCGGACATTTCCAGTTCTGCGTGAGCACCGAAAATTACCACTGCGAAAGAAATAACAATATTTGGCCCACTGATCAAAATGGCCCCCGTAATGTTTGTTCCTCTTTCACACATAGTATTATGAGCAGTAACCAAGACCTTTTCTTTGAAATAAAACTCCAACGCTGTACATGCTGTTCAGAAAATTTTACCACGGTTCATGCAGATACTTAGGTTGCGCACTGCCTGCTGCACCCTATGCTAATGCAAGTTATCTCGTGTGTTGATCATGATGTAGTAGTTCATTAGGAAGTCCTGTTGGTGGTAACTTTCGTGTAATGCACATGTGGCGCCTTTTATTCCTGAAAATGGTGCAAAACAACCTGTAGTTTTATAACTTTTTGTTAGGAACACATTCACAAATAAAAGTCGTCGTCCGTAGGAAAGTGTTTCTCGAACCATTTCTTTTGTTTAGGACATGAACTTGTTGTAATAGAACAACGCGTACGCAAGGAATGGTCACAGTGCGAGGTGTACTGATCTTTACAGTAGTACTATGTACGCGTTACTGGTGATAGACCTTTTTTTAAAGAAAATCTTTTTTAACGACTTTCGTCATTCGTTCACGTGCTTGATTTTTTCCGCTGGTGTCATACGCTTCAGCAAACTGTTGGGCTCACAACGCAATGCAGATGTCAATGGTCCTACAGACGTTGAATATTCCTGTTCATGAAAACTACCTGCAGGTATTCGCACACTAAAACGTAAATAAGACAAATTTCAGACATCCCGATCATCACTTGGGGACGTCAACGAGTTTATCCCATTTCAAGCAATGAAGCGTCTTGGCGTTATACGGGTAAGGACGTTGCGTGTTGTGTTCACGGAATGGCGCCATTAAGCAAGATATTATTTGTGAACGGCAGCATATACCCAGGCTGTCCTGCACACTCTTTTCCACAGCCTTATTGGAGGCGAGAGATACTTTCTTCATGTTTACACCACACGGTGATCGCATCTGTACCTGTTTGGAAAGAAAATACCAAACGTACCTCGGATACCAAACGTACCTTGTAGGCTAGGCGAAATACTCTCGAGCCGTCTGCAGCAAACACGTGGCCCGATATTAGATGTTGAAATTCTCGACAGCATAAATGCGTGGTGAAGTTTCATCATGCGACGTTTTACGGCATTTAGTAGGGCGCAAAACTATTTCGTTACGTTCCGGCGTTTATTTCTTAAACAGAAACTTCAGCGCTATCCCGTACAAGCTTCTACGCTATTGCAACTTTTCTGGCGGTAAACTTTAGTGCAGGCTTTGACAGCAACTGATTTGTTGTTACTCATTCATCATTCGAAGTGAAATGGCTTGGTTCTGCAAAAATTTTATAGCGCAAAGTTTGCGGCCCCTTTTTTTGGTCGAAGGGCAAATTACTACAAATGCTACAAACATCGCCTGGCATTTTTGCTTGCAAATTTAGCATAGTTATTTGTGTAAAGCCACTTTAATCGAATTCAAATCCGCTGAACCTAACAACGGCAATCACAAAATCAGCAGCAGCTGTGGGAGCCTTAGCCTGCACAAATAACTAGAAAACTAGAAAAATAGGAAAATTAGCTCAGAAAACGAAGGAACTAATGCAAAACGTAGGAACATAAAGATGTTAAGTACGATTGTTCAAACCGAAGTATGCAAGCTCTCGAAAGTGATTAAGAGAAGTAAAACAAGCGACATTTGTGCGTACATTATGACGGTCATCAAGTAAATGCTGGCAAAAGGAGAAAGAGGAAGCTCGCTCTAGGCAAAGTCAGAACGTATACTCAGAGAAGAGCGGGCTGTCATTACACATAACACGGTCCAGATCATAAAAGCAGCGGAACATTTTTACACCAGGCTTTACGTCAGCTACGTTAGACAAGGGAGAACTACTAAGCGTAAACGCTTACCTCGCGATGTCACACTAGTAACCAAAGGCGAAGCAGAAAATGCTCTCAGTGGAATGTAAAGAGGGAAAGCTGAAGGTGACGAGCGGCATAACCGTCGTTATTTTAAGAGGACGTGGAACAGCTTTTTGCAACTTCTTTTGTAATCCTACATTCTCAGAACTTAGTCAAACAAGACATCCAGTACATAGATTTCGGGGTTGCAAAGTACCACAGGAAAAAATTACTGCCTATTCCCTATAGGCGGTATTCGTTGAAACGTTTAGCGGTCAATTTCTTCGCTTGGCAACACTGGAAACGGCCACAGACATGGCCGATGCGCCACGGACACGGCGCGGCTTGGGCCACTGCGCCCGCATGCCGAACAAAAAAAAAACAACGGCGTGCGTCATCTGCTCCGTTTGAATCTGATTTTAAACGGCGGCGTCAACAGAGATGTTCTAAACGGTGGCGTCAACAGAGATGTTGTTAATCGCACTCACATTGAACTCGAGGCAATACTTTGCGTTCGCTGAGGTAGAGTTTGTAACGTGAAACACTGTCACGTGTTTCACAGTCGTGCTTAGCATGGACAAGTACTGCCATCCCGCGGAGCCCGACGTAACCAGTGACGGCGCACTGGAAGAGAAGAGGGGTGCCTGATCTGCGGGCCGCGCACAACGCCGCCTAGCAACAGACGCTTGGCCACAGGTATGGCGGAGCACACTTGGTTGCCTGCATGCATTCCACACCATTGAATACCGGCTATAAGATAACCTTTAAATTTGCTCAAAATCTTTTTCTCGCTTTCCCGGTTTTGGCGTTATTTGGCAGGTCAAATTACGTCACTACAGCGGTGTAGCGGCTATTGGCAGGCTTTCCTTCAGTTACAGCTGTGAACGCCTTGGCTAGCCACTAGATAGCCCCAAAAGCAAAGCAGAAAGGGAAGGCGTATCTGATGCGACGTGCAAATCACGCTGGGCCGCTCCGTGCTGGAAATAACAATCGCTTTCTGAGTCCTTCCAGAAACGTTCATCAGAAGTGTTACAGAGTCCCTTCAAAGGAGCACGGAGATGTTGTACTATGGCTCCATTATTTTCGGAATACTCACACACTTTTACAGCGCCCATAGCATGAAAATACTCCCACATAATTGTTATTCACATGAATGAGGACACCAAAGACCTTAAGAACTAGAGACCCATCAGCGTAGTCTCAGTTGTACACAAGCTGTTCCCCGAATAAGTGATAGCCTAGATTTCAAAAAATCCGGAAGAAAGGATGGTTTAGGGAACGATACTCAACAATGAATCAAATCGAAGTCACCAACCATGTGATTGAAAAATGAGCATAGTGTAATAGACACATTTACAGGGAATTTATACACCCCGAAAAAGCCTTTGATCTGGTAAGCACCGCAAAAGTACTGGAAGCACTGAAAGGTCATTGAATAGAGGAGATCCGCATAAGACTCCTAGACAACATATATAAAGGACGTACAGGCCGGATAATCCTTCACAAGCAAAGCGACAACTTCCAAAGCAAAAAACGCGTTCGGCAGGGTGATACCACCTCGGCACAACTGTTTCCGTGTCTGGAGGGTGTATTCAGGAAGCCTGACTGGGAAAACACCGGACTTCAGATAAACAGAGAATACTTGAGCCATTTCATCTTTTCAGGCAACAGGGCCTTGCTAAGCGAGTATGCAGAACACCTGTCAAATATGCTTGAGGAACAAACTTCAGAAAGAATGGCCGTGGCATTGACAACCAATATGTATACATTTAAAGTACTTATTAGTGAATAAACATTTCGAAAGCGCCCTGTCAGCCTATATAACGAAGCGCTGGACAAAGTACAAGAGTGCATCTAGGTTAGGGAAGTAGTCGGGGCTGACCCCAACCAAGAAAAAGGAATCTGCCGCAGAATAGGTATGGGCTGGGGTGCACTCGGCAAGCACTAACAAACAACGAAGAGTAAGCTCCCCCTATTGCTGAAAAGAACGTATGCAACCAATGCGTCCTGGCGATAGAAATATAGAGTGGAAGGTTGGCGCCTCACTAAACAACTTGAAAGGGAACTGAGATCGGCTGGCGTTGCACAATAAACGACGAAGCTTATACGCTGCAGACCGGGAGTATAACACGCGGCCAAACTGTAAAATAGGGCGACCGTACTTTTTATGCATCGCGAGAAGGGAATCTCTGCGCGTTCCCTTATTTCTACGCCTGGGGCCCCTTTTAGCGTCTTCAAGAGCTACATTAGGACTCCATCCTTGATGACTGGTATACATCATCCAGAGATATCTTAAAGAATAAACTTGTGGGAGAATTCACTGCTGTTAATTGAGAGAGATATTGACACGGCTGTCGACAGGAAAAACTATTGAAGAGCAATTACTGGCATTTTAGAAAGATGACAACTGTCTCAACAGCGGGCAACGATATTCAAATAAGACTGCAATGATACGTAAAGGGCTTTAATTTTCGATCGCGATACATACTACGCAACATCAACCCCATACAAATATGTAGACATACCCAGAACCACTTAAATCGAGCTTACAAGGAGGAGGAGAAGAGGGAGGAGTTGCACAATGATGTAAGCCTGATGTCATAGCAGACCTCAGCTTCACAAAACTGATTTCACGTCATTCACCACGTTAACCGCCTCGTTGTAGTTGTACAGTACCGCGTATGCTGTTTTGTACTATGCTTTACTGGGTTTCGTCACAGGCGGGGTACATGGCTGCTTTTCTGATGGAGGCAAAAAGCGAAAACGCCCGTGGGTCGGGATGCCAGCGACGTTAGCGATACCCATGTAGCCAAATTTATCCATATCCTTCCACTACGGAGCGCCTGATTGGCCAGTGGCGGCTTCGGCCGATTAAAACCTTAAATACTAATTTGATATACCTATTTGACATAAGCAGCAGTCTCAACTTTTATATATACAAGCGGTACTACGCAAACGTGGGTAATTCCGGGACGGAACATCTATAGTTTGCATAGGTTTTGAGCATGCTATAAGCTCCGCTTCGGTGCGTAGATAATGTGTGCTGTGCGGTTCTCAACAGCTATCCCAAACCGGATGTGGGGCATCACACTTGGAAGGTTTTTATTTTTTAGTCAACACATGAGCAGACTACATGCCTTGGATACGAACAAGAAACGAAGTAAACAAAATTCAGGGAAGCTTGCACTCACGCGCAAGATTTGAATAGCGAAGCTGTTGCAGGTGAGCATTGCCGGACACATAGTTAAGTTTCAGCATCATTGTTTATTTCTTAAGTTGCGGTGATTCCAAATATTATATGCATCGAAGAGGTCGTCGCCTTCAACTCGGCGACCGGTCGAAGCAAATTCCTCCTCAGCATTGTATACTTGCACCAGCTCTTCGACATCGACTCCAAGCAGTGGTTGCGGGATCTGCAAGTCGTCTCGTGAAGGATTGGCACATGCGCATCCCAGTCTCCAATTATCCATAACGGCTTGTAGAGAAGGCGGCCGCGGTGACCTCTACCGAGCAGGGTGTCTTTTCATTTTTAGCATTGGCGCTGAAGGCTTTTCTCTACTTGACGAGAGTGCTACGGCGGACGCCCCGAGGCACGTGGTCACGAGCGCTCGGCCTTTTCTTGGTGGTTTTCTCGCATAAGAAGAGAGAGTAAGCAAATTTGTTGCGACTGCCTACCATGTGGAGGTGTGTGATGGGCATTTACCAGAGCGTGGTGGTGAATGCGAGCGTGCTCAGCGCGGACGCCATCATGATGAGCCAAGAGTAGATGTTGATCCAGAACCGGAGGCACAGCATCCACAGCACAGTGAAACCTGTCAGTGGACGGGACACATGTTCCATGTTGAGCAATGTGATCGATTAGCCTAGTGTCCTTTCACGGAGACTGTGAAAAGACACGACATAAGAGCGCTTCTACAACTGAAGTTTATTACACAGACGCTCCCTCTGTAAACCTTCTATAAAGGTATGAAAGGAGAAAAAAGAAAATATAGAAAAAAACTGTGGTTGACTCCTCTGTCATAGGAATCGCTAAAAACGAAAGTGAGATGTGCAGCGAAATCTGCAGCTGAGCATGATTTGCGGTCGCCGGCTGTCTTGTGGGTGTGCTTGGCGAGCAACGTCCTGCTTCCGGGTCGCTGCCGGAAAGGTGTACTGGCGTCATTTCTGTAACGGATATGGCATCAGTGAAATCTGCTTATCCCAGCATAGAACGCTCTCATGTTAAAATATAAAGTCCGAAAACGAACAACCATAACTATTGGTGGTGAGCGCGACCAGGGGCGACGCTGCGAAGCGCGCCTCCGTGACGTCAGGTTAGGGATTCTCGCATTTGTCGTCTGCTTCACTCTGGCTCGCTCTCGCTGCTGTTTCTTTGCACGCGGTTGACTTTTGGTGCTTGCCCGCGCCAGATCTCGCGTATGCGCACCTTTTTTTTTTGTAACAAAAACTTAAAATCGCATAAAGTAGCTCAAGGCGTGATTTTAGGAATAGTTTTTGATACCGCTCCTGATGAAACATTGCCGGCGTCACCCCATTACTGCGAAGCTGGTCCTGAAGCGTCGGAGCTAGGAGTCGGAGCTAGTCGGAGCTAGGCACCAGCTTGTGTATTCAGCAATCTTTCGAGCAAAGCTAACAGCCACAGTAACAACCGAAAACAGCGAAAATGCAAGACCAAAGCAAATTCGGGACTTCGGGGCTGTCGGCTCTGGCAGGAGGCATTACGATTCGAGCTAATCGTATCTAAGGTAAAACAGATTTGTTAACCTTGCCTAACGCTCGAAACTATTGTATCACGTCACTTTACGTTGCCACGGCATGAAAGTGTGCTGACATGCACTATGGGGCACAAACAATGTAGGCTGATTTCCAAATAACCTACTGTGTCTATAGGCGCGTGCTGGTTTTATACCAGGCTTCCACCAAGTATAGAGGATTACTGAGCAAAATGAGTTACCCGTATGATAAACTATGATTGTTCAGTAAGACTATGTTTGTTCAGACTTGGAGGAATATTTAGGTACATTTGCCACAGCCATATCATCCCAATATTTAGGTAGGCGTTATAGTAAAAACGCACTGAAGAGGAGGAGGACACGGAGGAGGAAAAAACGTCAACAGTAAAATCGAGCTAGTTAGTGGGCAGGCTCCTTAGTCCAAGACAATAGAGTGAGAGTAATTTTCTTTAATTCATCGAACGTTATCCCGAGTAGGCCAGGATGTATTCTTTGCGAATGGAGGGGTTGGAAAACAATAAAGAGCTGTTTGGACATATTCATCGGTTTCGAATTGTGTTTTAGGGACCGGGCAGCTGGATGGGTGGCGCCACCCCTCGGCGCTCCCCTCGTCAGTGGAATGAGCCCGTGCATTGGACTATACAGCCTCCCGTTGTTCTTGTCGTGTTTGCGTCCGTGCTTTGTATGTTTTGGTGGCGTTGTGAGCAGACATGTGAGATGAAACGAAGTCTAGACAGATGTGTTGGGTTCTTAGATGCAGCAATGACTACGTAAACATGTCGGAGGCGTCTAAAGTTGGGTATCGGCTGCAATGGCATGAGCTCTTTTTGCAGCGATCTGCGCTTGGCTTCACCCGTTCTGAGTACGAATAAAACTACTATTATTAGTATTTTTTTCTTCTTAAATGCAGTAACGGCTACGAAACTTATTGGATGCTTGTAAGGTTGGGGAAGGGCTACATTGACACGAGCGCTTTTTGCAGCGCTCTGCGCCTGGCTCCGTGCGATCTGAGTAGGAATAAAACTATTAGCAATATTAGAAT
This sequence comes from Haemaphysalis longicornis, assembly GCA_013339765.2. Lineage (NCBI taxonomy): Eukaryota > Metazoa > Arthropoda > Arachnida > Ixodida > Ixodidae > Haemaphysalis > Haemaphysalis longicornis. The sequence goes on from CM023457.1 coordinate 119,093,353, forward strand.
TAATTTCTACCACTTTAAATTATCTTCACTGGTTTCAATGACTACGCTTAGCGCTGGGATACCTCGATACGTGTGCTTTAAATAGAAAGGCACCTGCATTACGAGATCGATTACCGTGTAGCCGTAGAAATGTTGCGGTAGTTTACACTTTCTGTAACTGTAAGCTTTGTGCCTTCGGTTTTGGTGAGCGACCCTGGACAGCATGGGAGCCTGAAAGCCGAAGTGGAAATCCCGCGTTTGTGGTGGTCATTTTATCAAGAGCCAAAGTTATTCCCCAACTCAACAGCCCAAGCTACAAACCATCCCTCTTCCCGTTCCTGTTTTACCACCTGCGTAGGATAAAGGCTGGCATCGATAGTTAAAAAATGTGGCAGTGTTAACGTCAGCCGGTGTTTTTTAATGCTTAAGTATTCTTTACAGAGTACTAAAAAAATCGTGTAATCCCTGGTGAAGACACCAAAAACGAGCGATTAGTTGCCTCAAACACGGGTGCATGATCCCGAGTCCTCCACCACAAACACATTTTCGACACGCTGGAAAAAGTTTAGATTTGGACAGGGGGCATGGAAGTTCAAAACTAAACAGCAAACTCATCTAGCCCTCGCTCTAATGATTATGATGGTTCAATGGAAAGCATTCTTCGTGCGAAATCGGATGGGAAATGGTCAAAGTCAAAGACGCTGCGATCAAAAGACCAAACTGCATGCTGGTCCAATTTGACGCTTAACTAGTCAAAGTTTAAATCCAGAAGGCTACCAAGGAAACCCATACGATAGAGCTTTGCGATAAACCATCATCGTCGTTAGACGGAGGTGTGCATGATTTTTCAATCGTAGGTGGCAGCTTGTAAACCGACCGCAGCATTCAGTTGTGAAGCTGAGTACAAGTTTCGGGCACCCTCCTGTCTTGCGTCCTTCAGCCACGCAGGAATTGGTTTTTGAAAAACCATTTACCAACTAGCCAGCAATTATTGCAATTCTTGTAAAGCAATGCTTCTCCGCGACAAGCAATAACGTTTTACTATCATGCGGCATTTATTCTATCAACGATTCCCGATGACTGTAGTAAGAGTATTTCTGTGAAATTAAACACGTTTCAGCCGACGATAATGAAGTTACGGAAGCGTCGTCCGTCACAATTTCTGTTTTAAGGTAAATCTTCGAAGACACCCCCGAACTTTGTCTTTCGCTTGTGCACGACGTGGACGCCGTTTCGTCATCAACTGCCAAAGGCCAGCGCCGCAGCATTCCTAGATCGGTTGCACACACCGGCTTTGTGGGAGCATTTAGTGGCAATATACTCCTCGATTCGGAAACTGCATCCAGGCATGAAAACATTGCATGAAACAACGAACTTTCACTTCCAGCTTGACTTCCAGCTTGGCGCATTGAGCGTCGTCTGCTATTTGTAAATACTGAGTATGGGCGTAAATAACACACATGGCATGCCTCGTAAACGTCACATCCACGCTCAAGATTTACCGATCTGAAAAATGCACGTGGGGTTACGTACGCTTTGCAAGCCGCACCGCCGAAAAACAACAGAAAGCCATGCACAGCTACGATGCGCTGACCGCCACCGGCGCCACCGGCATTCCACTGACGAGCGTACCGCCACGGGCGGCGCTGTTCGCTGAAACAATGGTGCTGCCATACAACAGCCGCCCGGTCCCTATACTGAGAACCGCCATGTATACTATTTATCGCGTCCGTTAGCAAGTATATCAAGCCTTCAGCACCGTAATAATGTCACAACTGTTCGGGTTGAGATTCAGTTCGTTACGATAACGATGGTTACGCTAGAAATTCGGCGCACAAACGCCGCCTTTGAGTACTATGGACAACGTTGTCAGCGCCGTTTTGCGGTGGCGTATATAGCACAAACATTCTAATTGCATGTGAATAAATAACGCACACTGTTGGTATGTACTTTTTTACGCAGCCATAAGTAAAGCCCATTTCTGAAGGAGGTACTATATGCCATAAAAACGAGAAAAAAATATCCACACCAACTTTGTGAGCCTCGCAAGCATCCTTAAATCTTCTAGGATGTTTGGGAAGGTGCAGAAAAATCAATGCTTTGGGCACAGAAAAAAAACATTAATTTAATATAAGTCAACAACAACGAAAGAAGTAGACGACAGCCGTTTTATTTCCTGCTGTGCGACCTGCTGCTTGGTGCGTATGATTAGACCGTTTAGTCTTCATAAGAGCATCTCAGAAGTACTTTAGGGAAGCCTAGGCATTTTGAATACTTATCGAGGAGCTCTGAGTACTCAAACTCGCAAATACGCTAGATAGGACAAGGTACACGTGATCGCCTGAGCGATGCTCTAAGAAAGTCGTTCGCTCTCTCCTCGTGTAGTGTAAACGCGTGCAGGATAAAGCATGAAATTATCCAGAGCTGTTGTAAGCTGGCTGGAAATACACTTTTTAAAGCACTAAAGCATCAAAGCGGGCGATTTCTAGCATAGGCACTGCTGCCTGTCACAAGCGGATGACCGCGGCGTGCGTGTAGCAGCGGCGCGAATGTAGCAGACGACAGCGGTGCGAATTACTAAACCGACGTCAGAGCCAGGGGGCGCCACTCAAATACCTCACCGCTAATAACGCACTCTTTAGTAAAAAAGGTTGCTTCCCCGCAAGAAGACCCTTTATGCAGGGGCGCACCCTTTACAGGCCGCTTGCTTCGCTGTACTGGCGTCACTTCCGTGACGGATATGACGTACGCGAAATCCTCGGGAATCCCGCAATAGAACACTTTCGTGTTAAAAGAAATAGAGGAAAAGGCGTAGTCGCATGACGAACTTTACGAGCTCAGGCACACCCTTCGTACGATGTTAATTTAACCGGAGTGGTAGCAACTGGGCTCATTTACCGATGAGGAAACCAAACTAGACCGCAGTTAGATGGGGCCGGGTAAGTGGGAAAATGCGGTGAATGAGGTGAAAAGCATATACCCTAACTAAGAAATTGGTTCTGGGTCATCCTATATAGCGCTGCCCGAACGTCATGCAGACCTTGCGACATTCAATATTAACTCCGCCAACTCAAGGCTAGCCGGCCCACCCTTCTGCAGAGCCGGGCGATAGCCATGCACGGTCATGATAGGGTTGCCTAGCCGCAGTGATGTCTAAGTGGCGTTGTCCGCAGCTCTATCAATTTTCCGTGGCATTCTGGCAACATGTAACTCGTGAAGCCTGGTGGGGTGTGTAGCAAAATGGCAACAGGCTCTGGTTTTGTATTCGGCCCCGAATCCTGCGTCGGAGACCTCGATAACATTGGGTAGTATTGCCTAGAGTATGTTATTTATTTACTGCTAGCCTAATTACCAGGCTTTAAGTAGGAGTGAGTGAAGGCGATGCAAGGACAGTCACCAACAAAATAGCGTTTAGAAAAACAGTTCGATTGACTATAGAACGTACATGGTTAAACAATGTCGGCATAGTTAAATATACAGTTGTACGTGCGTAAGACCTAGAGTCAAGACATCGTAATGACAAACGTACAGAAATAATATAATAACTAGGGCGACAATGCACTCACTGCAAAGTGAAACGACAGAGAAACAGTTCGCAACATTTTTACCGCAATACAAACATAAAAAAACGATTGGTTATTTTAGTTCCTTTAGGAACACAACTCCAGAGGACTGTTTGAAACCATATGTACTACATGAAACATCCTGTACATATTTGAGTGGTACGTCCGTGTTGAGCGCCGTTGAATCGGCTTTTTTAGTTTTGGGTACGCCGAGTTTATCCTAATATATGACACAGACTAGCTTTAACCGGTCCCGTAATGTCGGTACTGCAATTGTTCCAAGTTTCCGGTCTGTGAAAGACTTAATGGCAATGTACGCCAGTTATAAGAGCTAAAAATAAACCTAACAGCTTTCCTATGTACATTGTATGTGTTATTAATATTAGTTTCCGTATAGGGATCCCAAACTGCTGCTGCATACTCCAATACAGGCCTGATATTTGTTTTATATTCTTAGAGCTTAAATGTCCGCGCGTTCATTTGCGGAGGGTTCTTCTAAGGTACCCTAACTTTTTCCTTGTCTTGAGGACATGGTTAACGTGTTGCAATGGTATGTTAGCAATGATTGACATGCTCAAAACAGCGATGTGAGTAGGAGTGCGCTAGGTTGCAAAAGCGTCGCCAGAATGCCTAACCGCTTCGCTTGCATTTTACAGATCTTCGGATGCTTGGATGCCTGAAATCGACACTCCTGTGTATTCACCCGCTTCCAGCATGTGCACACTACTGCAGCGTTATTGTTATTTCAGACTTCACGGTCAGCATGGTGACGTTTCCGTATGGACTGCTCGATCACGGGCATGTGTGACTACCGTGGTGTGTGAGGCGACTTCTTGGCAGGTGTGTTCCATGTGCAAGACCAGCTCGACCCGCCAATCCTTGCAAGATGTTTGTCTGTTACGTCCCTAACCAAGAGCATAAAGCCTCCGACTGTGGTCTCCCTCTTCAGTGGGCACGACTGCAGCAGCGCCCGCACAATTCTGAACTGCTTCGCTTTAATCTGCAGGTATGTTACCTCGAGCTGCCGAAGTTTTCGCTGAGACGATCGCAGTTTGCTGCTGCTGTCCTGCCTGCACGAACATGTGTGTGTGTGCTCTCATGTCGTTTATAGTTTACTGCGTCTGTCCAGAGTAGGATAGTCGATCTAAATCTTGGCGGCCCTAAACTTTCTCGCTCTAATTCAAGCAATAATTATGGGAATGCCCAAGTACTCAAGACTCGTTCTAACAATGGCTCCATCCCCGCTTTTGACAATGGTAAAACCTCTGCCTAGGAAATGCTTTCTAAACTACTCCTCCGTAAGAATCAAGTGGCCAAAGATTTCCCCGATATTAACAACTTTCAGCACACGCTAGGTTGGATGCACTAGATTCCCGCGCCATGGCATTTGAATCATCCCATATTAACTCTGAGCCTGAAAATTCGCTTCATCGGAATCATCCAGCAGTGCGATTACAGCACTGACTAAAATTAACTATGGTCAAAAAACAATGATCTCGAAAATCGCAAGAGGCCTAACAGAATCCTATATGGCACAAATGAAGATGAAGACAAAAGCTGTGAAAAATTTAAACTGCCGTTTAAATATATAAAGTATAACGTTTAACGCTTAAAGTCCAGGTTAAAGTGCCCCAAGTGATCTCTGAAAACATGGGCATACACTGTCCTGACATTGAACGTTGCCATAGGCTAGGCCGAGCCCGAGCCCGAGCCCGAGATTCGTTTTGTTATTATGAAGGTTCGAGCGTTCAGATTGAAGTAATGAAGAACGCCTCTTATGTCAACTATTCGACTATTACGTTACAGAATGCTATTCCTAAAATGTCCGCTGTGGTGGAAACAGCTTTGGGATGCTTCCGTTTTATTTCGTAACGGGGGGACTGAAGTTCGCTTGTGCTTTGATAATTTTGATAAACCGCGGGTATATGGAAAAACAGTTGGAAAAGTCGTGTAATTAGAATAAATATATTGGGTTTTATTTAATTTCGTAATTCCTACATATGTTTTTCTTCCTTAGTTTTATGGAGACTGGCGTTAATCCTTTGCCACACGTTTTCGTTTGGTGGCCCAATGCTGGTTCCGGCATCAGTTCCTGTGGAAAGACTCCGCCGTGAATCAATCGATACGGCGTTGCGCTACTAAGCCAAATGACGTGAGCTCGATTCACGGCCTCGGCGGAAGTTTCCCTGGTGGAACCAGAAAATAAAAAGCAAACCCGGGTGTGTCAAGATTTCAAAGCACGTTAAGTATTTCCTGGTTGTCGAAATTAATCCGGTGCCCTCTACTACTGTGTCAGGTGGGGCTGCGGCGTGTGAATCGCCAAAATTTCAAATTTTTTATCTTCTGGTTGTCAGGTGCCTCGGTGTGATGGCGTCAGTTGCGGGCACGGCTCATGACCTGTCGGGCGAGCATACTACCGCCGACCGGGCGTAGGACGAACTTCTCTGCGCAGACGCAGCTTCTGCTAAAAATGCGTGTCCTTTCTTTAGTCTCCGCAGTAGTAGCATTCTCCTCCTTTCGACACTTCAGTTGCCGATGTGCAATATTCCAGAGTAAGGCGAGCCCTCGCATCTCGTTGAGTCTGTCGCAGCTTCCGTATGGCAGCGATGACGTATTTCCGCGGACGCTTGATTGGCATGGCTGATTGCAGACGGCTAGCAGGCACGGCGAAATCGAAAAATGAGCCTAATAAAGCTATCGCTTTAAAACTGAGGAAATGAGCAGCTGAGGCTGCGCAGCCCCCTAATAAGGTCCCATCAGAGAAAAGCACGGTGTGAGGATTCAGATTACTTGGTAATAACGTCACCTCCTGCTGGGTAAGGACGATGTCATTCATATCTGGCAATTGTAGAAGTGAGTGAGGCGCGAAAGAGTATTGATCGGGAAGTATGGATTAGCATGCCTGTTAGTGCACTCGGCTTTAGTGAAGTTATCTTACAGTGGTTTTCCGTTGTCCATGATAGCAGGAATGCCACCGGGACGTTTCTTAGCAGTTGTAATATAACGTCAGACTCCCTTGGTGTTTCTTTTCAAGCTATCGGCTAGAAGTAATGAATATCTGCGTTTTGGAAGCTTGACGTCTTTCATCAGTTGTGTACTAAATTCTTTTCGCTCTTGTGTTGGCTACGACTGTGTTTTCGTCCAAATGCCTTGTACATTCGACCCTTTCTTTTCATTGACATATGTTACCCTTTGTTCATCTAGGATTTATGACACGCTCTTTCTGCCTTTCTGGTGGAAGGAAGTTATTTTATAATGAAAATCGTTTATCCTAAAATAGGAACAGTAAGCTCTCTTTCTCTAGGTATTGGCTGTAGTCACCAAAGCACGGCAAGAAAGAACTCAAGTTAGGCCTCAAGAAATCGTAATTGCGCTGGTAATATCAATGAATCTTACGTTGGTAAACAAAATACTCTATTACCGCGTATTACCGCGAATGCGCTTATGGCAAGGGTTCTCAGGTTTTTCACGTGGGTAATCAAAAGACTCCTGAGTCTGCCCCTGTGTTTAGAGAAAGAAGTACTGATGGGCTCGTTGGTACAGTTCAGCTTCAAAAAACTGTGGTTGATTCCTCGGTCATAGGAATCGGTAAAACACGAAAGCGAATGTGTGCCGCGAAATCTGCAGCTGAACAGGATTTCCGGGCCGGCGGCCTACGCGTTTGGGCGCTTGGAGAGCGACGTCCGGCTGGCGGGTCACTTCGGCAAAGGTGTACTGGTGCCATTTTCGTGACGGATATGACGTCAGTGAAATCTTGGTGTATCCCTTCATAAAACACATTCGTGTTAAAATATAAAGCCCGAAAACCCGAACCCGCAAGAACCTTTGTGCATGGGTGCAGCCTTTACAGGCCGCTTGCTTCGTTGTACTTGCGTGACGGATATGACGAAGTGTAATCTTCGTGAATCCCGAAATAAAACACTTACGTCTTAAAAAAGAGCGCAAAAAACGGCAATAAGCAAGAAAAAACACAGCACAGGCGCTGTTGTGTGCTCCTTACTGAGTCCAACCTCCTGCGCTGGTTTTTCAGCGGAAATGTATTTGAAGCGTAACGCGTTCGTGTGTACAATTTTGTTTCTGTGCTTGCGTGCCTTCTAGCTTTAATTTGGCGCCGCGTTTTTGTGACTGGAAAAGTTGCTATTTTTCATTTCCAGATTCACTTCACCGTTGTTGTCGGGACGGGAAGGCCGCGTATGCTTCGGACTCCCGGATGCCGGGCCGAACAAAAATTTACAAGCCTGCGGACGTATAAAGACTGAGTAAAAGCGCAGTGCCTCGATCATGCACCAATAATCTATCCCAGGATTCCCGGCATTGTACTTTCATTGAATGATGTCGGAGAAAGGCTGGTGACTTTTATCAGCAGTTTGTACCTTTGTTCTCGATTCTGTCATCTCTCTTTCGCCGGCCTCACACCTTCACAGAATAGAATGGCTCATCATTTTTCCGGGTATGGCATGCTCGCATAACTGCCTACAAAGGGAACGCACGAATTTCTCAAAACAGTAGAACGTCATATTAAAAGCGGCGGCATTGTTTTACCGAATTAGCTTTGTGGTTAGCACATTGCCAAGAGAAATGAGAACTTTGTCGGAAGGACTGAGCTCATAGGGCACGTTGTTTAAGGACTCCTGAGACACTTGATTATCGAACTTATCGTTCCTTTTTTGCTGGAAAAAGGGAGGGATAGAGCAAGTCGTTATTTGTCGAGCACAAGCTGATGTTATGGGCTTCGCCCTGTGGAAGGAATCCCTGTTCTGGTATTCCTACGCTTCCACTAGCTGTCCTCGCTCGTGTCACCAGGTTCAGTTTGGTGTCAGGGTTCGAGCTGGCCAGGGAAGCCCTTTGTGTTGGGGAAGAGGGCAAATCTGGGGTGCTTTGGCACGCCCATCGTAAGTAGGGCACTGTGCCTCGCTCGGAGGACTCAACACGAAGGAAGGTTTCGGCTGGGAACTTTTTGGTTTAGCTTTGATTGCGAGTTTTCTTTTCATATGAGAAATGTGGTAGCTACTGCTTTTACAGGCCAGTGATCTTACGTTTTACTTGGGACAAATTTGACGGCGTTTCACTGTGCGCTTATCTATTCAAGAGTCAGACTATAAGCTTTGTTCTGCAAACAACCGGTTCGATTGAAGGCTTACCTATTCCAGTCAGTACCACGTATGACATTTCATCCAGCTGCCACAGGAAATCGCTCGCAAGTATCTGGCAAAAGAAGAGCAGGACAACATGTCTTTGTTATGGAGGCTACCTTCGTCGAGTACGGATGCAGACGTGCTGAGTGGAACCGGCAAAGAACTGTAGTTCCATCATGTACCTGGGCGTCAGAATCCTTGAGAACCAGCTGACGCAGCTCAGTGGCTGGCGCCGGACAGAGGCCTGGAAGCTGGCTTAACCTGCACAAAAGAGAAAACAACCAAACCATGAAACGATAGCTCAACGGGTAGCGTTCGTTCTGTTCAACATTGCAATTGCAGTAGTTAGCAGAATGACGTTTCTGTCAGCCTACCTTTAGGCTGGAATGAATACACAACAATTTCCGTTATAGCTGGGAGGCTCCACGTCATTTTTAGAGCATCAAAGCCATCTAAGAGGCTAGCAGAACAGTGGTTTGGGCGAGTTGGCACGTGGCGAAGTTTGAAGTGCTCCACTTTTCGAGGGACGACAACACAGTGCTCTATTGCAGCGTCTAGTGCAGCGCTTCAAAACTTCGCATTGGGGCTAGTTGGCCTTTTGAAATGATACAATAAAAAGGCGAAAAAGGTAAGAAAAAACAGGCAGAAAACCACAGGGCACAGAATAAGCGAATAAGTTTAAATTTCATGCGCATATATCCGACTATCCGGAGACATAGGAACAAACGTAAGAAAAAAAATCACACATCTCCACGCCGTGAACGATGCTGAGGGTGCGAGGCACTGGGCCACAAGTTGTGTATTGCCTGTGTGATGAGCGTCATAGTCCGTGCGTGCTGATGCACTCCGAGTTTTAAATGATTTTGAGGTGCAGTAACTGCACGGTAAATGACAAGCATCACACGAAAGGCAATTCGCGCCCCAGTAATTCGAAACCTCGGCAACGTTCACGGCGTAGAGATGTGTGAGTTTTTGTTTTTTGTACCCTTTTAGGTTGCTTGACTCACATATTTTTCGATTATAATGCTGTGTACACGGACGCCAAAGGACGTCAACGAACATTGCGAGATCGCTGTACACTTCAGTACATACTTTCTATTCAAATTTACGTCTGACGGCCTAGTCTAGTGGTAGCACATTAGATTCCTTGCGGGTTGCGGGAGTCAGCGGTTCAAATCTTGCCGGTGCTGGTTTCCTTTTTTTTCTGCGACTCCCTTTGAACCGTTCCTCCATAATGCTGTGTGGAGGGACGCCAACGGACGGACGGACATTGCAAGGTCCTAAGGTGCTTCGCACATAAAACACTGTCAGTGTAACACGCACGCAACTACCAACCAGTGAGTCCTCCTTAAGAAATTCGATTTAAAACACTTTCAGTGTAACACGCCAGCAGCTACCAACCGGTGAGTCCTCATTGAGAAATTCGATTTGACTCCGAGATAGAGACGGAACTCGCTCACTCGGGAGATAATAAAAGCCCGGGAAATTTCGCGTGCACGTGATTTGGGCCTACGCGCTCCCTCGTTCTATTTACCTCGCAAAGATATCGATTTTCTTGATGAGTGCGGACCAGTAGCAGGAGTTTTTTTTTTTTTTTTTTTTTTTTCAGCGAAGCTATGTATGGCTCGGATCCCCGGGGGATTATTCTTCTGGAGGCGACAATTTATTTGGCACTGCTTCTCCCCCCGCCGAAAACAGAGCTTGCTATGAAACAGATGCGTGCCCTTTGCTCGGGGCAAGATGAGCGGGAATTGAAGTAGCATCGGTGCACCCAATAGCGGAAATGAGGACGAAAACAGCAAGAGCATGCAACCGTTGCCGTTGCCCACTGAGGTTCGGCCTTGCCAAGCAGCTGCCAATTCGTCCCGGATAAACAACAAGTGGCGTGCTGTTTATCCCACGTGAGCCAATAACGACAATATACAGGGTGTTCATAATTAAGTTTACGTGTTTTTTTTTAAAATTAGGCACTGGGAGGCGCGCAAAGACCACCTGTGCAACTAAGTTGTCAGGCCAGGGGTGGCAGAAACTGAGATGGCATTTATCTTTTTCGGCATCCCAATTAACTAACATTGAATAATTACCTTTTTGTTTACTGCAGTAAATGGGTATGTTTGTAATGAGAAGTTAGAGGCAGTCGTATTTCTAGACAGTGTCAGTTCGAAGAATTTCTTCTGGCGTGTCTGCGCTCCGAGAAATGCGGCTCCAAATTTTCATTCTCGTTCGCATAATTACGCATGCAAGAAAGTTAGGATCGATGCAAAGCTCCTCGCTGGTGTTACTGTCGTGGTTTGGGGCCGGTGTCGGTTTATAATTAATTGTCATATGCTTCTTTCTTTAAAGCGGGTAGGTTTCAGGTACGGCACGCTGTGAGATATCTGGGTAATAATCGGTGCCTGCATAAGTATTTTCCTTTCCTTCATCCTTGCTCTTCACCTGTACAGGTGTTTTACAAAGTACTCGGAGTGGTCAAATATTTCTGGTATTTTAACGATTGTGATATCGGCTCTGCCGCTTCTTTGTTAGGGACGTGCCAAACATTCTTCTGTGGCTGTTCTCTTCGATTTCATGCGGACCTACTTTAGGGGTGTTTTTTAATTGGCAGCGTGGTGCAATTCATAGTTTCCCAGAAAAGCTTGCACCGGTGACAGCGCCGCGAAAAATTCGAAAATCGATTTTAAATGTTGTGTAGTTAGACGCCATACACTCGGTTTTATTTCTTACTCGGGCACATTTTAGTTTTTTTCTGGGTTTAATCGATGTTTCCATTGGTTTTTGAGAGTGTGGCGTTATTCTTGGGGACCTATTTTTAGCTAGGTGACACAATGTTGGCGCCGGCCTCATTTTCGGCCATCGGCATCGGTGCTGGCGTTAGATGCGAGCACGGCTGGCGTCCATGCCTGCCGAACATGATCGGGACTACATGCGGCGCGTAGAAAGAACATCACTGCGAGGGTGCGGCGCCTGCTGAAATCGTGTATCCTTTGCTTTCCTCTGCTGTAGCCAGAATTTCTTAGTGAGTATACTGGAGAGGAAAGTGCGCCTTGGAATCCATGTCAGCGTTGGGGAAGGGAAGCGGGAGTGTTTATGGCTTGATGGGAAGACCACAACTGTTTATCGGAATGTTTATCGGATTTTAAGGGCCAACTGCTCGAAACTTTACCTGTCCCAAATGCTCTTTCAACGTGTGGAATGCCCCAGTAGAGTCTCTTGGGACCAAATTTTACAATCCACACACGGAAGTATTTTCATTAATGGCGGTGAGCGCGAACACAGGCGGCGCTGCGAAGCGCGCCTCCGTGACGTCAGCTTAGGGATTCTCGCATTTGTCGTCTGCTTCACTCAGGGTCGCTCTCCCTGCTGTTTCTTTGTGGTCGGTCAAGGTCTGATGCTTGTCCGCACCAGAACTGGCGTGTGGGTAACTTTTTATCATAATAATAGGCTTAAAATCGCATACAATAGCTCATAGTGTCAATTAAAGTATAGTTTTGGATACCGCTACACGAGAAACATTGCCGGCGCCACCCCATTCCTTGCGAAGCCGGTCCTGTGGGAGCGCGAAGAGTCGGAGCTAGGCGTCAGCTTCTAATGTAAACATTCGAACAAAAGGAACAGTCAGCTGCTAATAACCGACAACAGCGAAAATGGAAGACCAAAACAAATTCTAGGCCTTCATGGCTGTCGGCTTTGGCTGAAGGCATCACGATTCCCGGTAATCATACGTAAGGTAAAACAGTTTTTGCAACCTCGCCGAACGCTCGAACGCGTTTTGTCACATCACTTTACGTTGTCAAGGGATGAAAGTTTGCCGACATGCACTATACTCTGCAAAAACTGTAGGTTGAGTTCCAAATAATCCAGTGTGTATATACGCGCGTGCTGATTCTATACCAGGCATCTCCAGTATGGAGGTTTATTGAGCAAAACGAGTCACGTCTTCGTTAAATTTATAGTAACACATATATGTTTGTTAAGACCTGGAAAAATATTTCGGAACATTTTGCACAGCCATATCTTCCCGATATTCGGATATGCGTTATAAGAAAACTGCACTCAAGAGGGGGAGGGGGGGAGGAGTAAGAGGAGGAGGGGAAAACTTTGTTTAACAATTAAATCGATCTGGTTAGTGGGCCGGGTCCTCAGTCCAGGACAAGAGATTAAAAGTAATTTTCTTCAAATCATAGAACGCCATCCCGAGTAGAATAGGATTTGTTCTTTGCGCCTGGAAGGGTTGAAAAGCAATAAAGAGCTACTTGGAATTCTTCGGTTTCGAGTCTTGTAATATATGCAGGTATACTATTTATTACGTTAGTTAGCGAATATATCATGCCTTCAACACCGTAATCATGTCATCATTGTTCGAGTTGAGAGTCAGTTCGTTATGATAACGATATAATTACGATAGAAATTCGGAGCACAAAAGCCGCCTTCGAGTACTGTGGACCACGTTGTTTAGGGCGCGATCGCGGTGGCGTAGCACAAACCTTCTCATTGTATTTGCATGTGAATAAACAAAGCACGCTGCGGATATGCACCTTCTTGCACGCAGCAGTAATGAAAGCCAATTTGTGAAGAAGGGAATGTATGCGATACAAAATGAAGGAAATATCCACACGACCTTTGTGAGGCTCCCAAACATCCCGAAACCTCCTAATAAGAAGTTGGTGACGGCGCAGAAAAATTAATGCGTTGGGCAGAAAAAAAAGCAAGAAACATTAATCCGATACAAGACAACAACGAAAGAAACAGAAGAAAGCCGCTTTATTTCCTGCTGTGCGATGAGCGTGTAGAGGCCGCTGCTTGGTACGTAGTATTAGACTGTTGAGTCTTCATAGGAGCATCTCAAAAATACTGCAGGGAAGCCTACGCATTTTGAATACTTATCGAGAAGCTCTGATCGCTGATCCTCGCGAATAAGCAAGAAAGGACGAGTTACACACGATCTTCTGACCGATACTCTGAAGAAAGTTCTTCTCTATCTCTTCGTGTGTTGCAAACTTGTGGGGGATACAGCTTCAAATTATTCAGATGCGTCAGAAGCTGGCAAAATAACTGAGTCGCTAGAAATACGCTTTTTAACGCACTACAGCAACGAAGCGGGCGATTTCTAGCCCAGGCACTATTGCCCCTCACAAGCGGAGTGTAGCAGACGACAGCGGCGCGAATCCCTAAGCCGACGTCAGAGCCAGGGGGCGCCACTCAAAGATCTCACCGCCAAAAGCCCTTTGAAAACACGCAACTTTAGCTGACGCAGCACCTAGCGGAGTGTCGCCACAACTGGCCGCCACTGCGGCGAACATCCGGGTGTGACGTTCAAGTCAAGTCAAGTTAGTCCATCGCTTCTTTTCAGTGGCCATTTTACGTGCGGCCTCACGCAAGTAAAAAAGGTAATTCGGGCCTGTTGTGCGAATAGTTGCTTTCACGCGTTTTGGTAACGTCAGGAGCTGAAGAAGCTGTGGGTGGCCCGGACACGAAGAGCAAATTCGAAGAGTACCGGGGCCGGTCAACGCGAGGCGATGCACCATGGGCGAGCGAGTACGGCAGTTGCACAACGGTGGATTTCGTGGTCGCGACAGTGGCAGCATGGTCTCGGGTGACTCTACAAGCACGCGAGGCGCGTGTACGGCCCACGCGAGACGATACGTTATTGGCGCGGCTGGTAGGTGCGTCGGCGCGCAAACGATTACGGCAGCAGTGCGGCGCACTGCAAGCTCGCGGTTCGGGCGTCTCTACGAGTGCACAATACGGGAGAACGGCCGACGCGAGACGATACGCTGTTGTCACTTTTACCGCGGCCGGTCGGGGCGCGAAGAAGTACAGCACGCGGCGTACAACGCGGAATCGATTCAGTTCAAATAACTTCGTCAAAACATTTCACTCACCATTCCGAAAAAAGCTTAAAAAGGGTAGGAAATTTGGCAGCATTGTGCTCAAGTAAGTTCACTCTTTTGCGATGCCAGCGAAGACACTGCAGTGCTTTCGTCGCTGCATGGCATCATTATCTAAACATTTGGCGCGTGCACCCTGCTAACAGGGACAAAACTGCCCATGTAACGAAAAATAATAAAATTTTGTTATATGAACTTGGATAGGGTGCGCTGAAACGTAGCTCTCACACGCTAGCAAGCATGTGTGAGCAGTTTCCTCCCACAGTAGCTTTTTGTTGTTGTTTCTTCCCTCTTAAACGCAGGATGTTTCGATTAGCACAGAGCATATACGCTGTGCGGCGCCCATCTAGCGCTCAACACTGGCGTTTTGTACCTATTTCCTAGGCTTCCAGCTTCGCCACGACGCCTCGTTTAACCGGTCTCAACCTCTTACAGTTATTCCGCTCACAGCAATAATGGTTCCACGAACTTCCCAACACCTTTTCCCGCATGTTCTAAGCGTTTGGAGAAACGGGTGACCCGAATTACATCGAATGCGTTCTTTCTTTTCGCTGGCAGCCGTGGGAGAATTCGCTGGCTGCGCGCACTCGATTCCTGAGTGTATCGTCACTTCCAGCCGGCCGTAAAGGCCGCCCTGTTTTTTCAATTTTAGTTTGAAAAGAGCAGTATTGATATTCTTTTAAGATTCAGTGACGATTGTTTCGGCCTCCAAATTTTCACGTGGCACCTTTCAAAGTAATACTACCGGAAATTGTGCATTTAAGGAGCTCAAAATTTCTTTGCACTTGGCCCCTAAGTGTCTTCGTGGGTTTGTTTTTTCGCTGTGCATTGATATGTCTAGGAGTTAGCCGCTTCGTCCTAAATAGCCTAAAACTCCCTTTCTTTTTTCGCTTCGCATGGAAACTCGAAATTCGATCAATTAGTTCATCCTAAATGCTTCATTGTAAGCAATTAGGAGGACTAGTTCCGGCTTGCGGCCAACAGTACATATTTACACAAGTGCGAACCCACAATGGCTGAGCGGGTAATTTGCCGGTGCGAAAGTTCTAGTGATGGTCTGATACGAAAACACGAACGAAAACACCGCGAAGGCGATGTTTTCATAGCTACACACTTAAAACTTTCTGAGGTTTTCAAACAATTTATTATTTCTAATGTTCGCAAAATAGGAGTCGTTATAATGAGTCACTCCCAAAATTTGATGTCATTTTTAACTACCTGCTGGTCCGCAGAATATTAGGCATAATTGTTCTGGCAGACTTTCAGTAGAAGGCCACGGTTTATTTTTTACTTCTTTAGCTTTAAAACAGCCTGTTTCGTTTTATAATTATATACTTACACACACTTCTGTACGTTCTTGGGGCAAAGTATTTAAATTCATCGCCACGAAAACCGTCCAATCTAAGCCAACGCTGTAGCGGTATAATGGCAGCCCTGATGAGACCTGCGGCCTTGATGTGAGCCGCAGGTCTCACATCAAGCCCGATTCTTCTCTGGTGTATATATTATATAGTAAGAAACTCTATGGCTGCAGTATCATTGTCTTTCTTTCTACAATCTGCCGCTGCTCGGTACAAACCCAGTGGTAGTTTAGAACCGATGACGTACTTCCGCGGATGCTTGATGAGCGTGCCCAACAGCGGACGGCAGGTAGGCCACGGCAAATTTTTTTTTTATTATTGCGGAAGTTTGCTAATCAGCATAAGGGGAAACTAAATGTATAGATACACGCCGGATTCCCGAAGGAATCGGAGCAGGGGGCCATGATGTGGTCCTTGTATCCACGCCATGAAGTCTGGCGGACGTCCGGGGCGCGGGCCGCAGGTGGCGATGTGCACAGCGCGTAGGCTTCGCAGAGCAGGGCAACTCCACACCAGGTGCTCTGCTGTAGCCTGGTCAACTGGAGCGGGGCAAAAGGGGCAGTGGAGTTGAACGGGGCATGGTATTGAGGAGGCCAGGACCTCGTCACAGCTGGCGTGAGGGCGACTTCCAGGCGAAGACGTCTGAGCAGGACCTCATCTTGGCGAGACAACCCGCCAGGGAGATCTGTACCGCGCGGGGGTATGAGAGCGCGCGCGGTGCGCCGTAGACGTTCTTTTGCACTGGCAAGGCGAACACCGTTTGACGAAGGTGCAAGAGGAGCTGGATATTGCACACGCACGGGGTGTGTTCCGGCATCTGCAGCCTGCATTGCGGGGGTGGCTATTCCGTTGGCGCCATGACACGCGCACACGACACGGATAAGTGTCCATTATTTCCTGGATTTCTAGAAGAAGTTCGTTGGACGTGAGAGTTTTACGAAGCTCTCGAACAGCTGCCGACGAATCAGTGTAAATTGTACACTGTGGTGAAGCGTGGTTGATTACTAACGATGTGTGTAGCAGAGCATCCCGCACTGCAAGGAGTTCTGCCTGCGTTGATGGCCACTTCTCCGTTGTTATGTAAGTGCAGGTCACTGGATCGGGAGCCACAGTCGGGCAGAGTAGAGCCGTATGAAGTAAGGTATCGGAAGCACTGGCGTCGACAAACATCAGCGTAGAGGAAGGGCTACCATCTCCATAGAAGGCGGAATCGGAGCACCAACTGTCCGGGGATGAATACGGGCAACAGGTCGTGTATCCGTTAATTGGTGGAACTTCCATGGGGGCCGTATATATTGGTGTTTGATAGTGGTGGGGCTGGTGAACCGGTCATGTACGCTGCAAGAGCGGCGGCGGAATCAGGGTCAAGGGCTTTTTTTGGAGGCGGGCTTGTCGACGCTGATGCACTAGCTCATCCAACGTGTTGAGCTGCGCTTCCTGTTGCAGAATAGGGACGGGGGTGAGGGCTGGAAGACCAGTTATAGCTCGCATAGCCGAATTGTTTATTGATTCGAGTAGTGCCCAGTCTGACTTTGTAAGAAAGTGGAATTGCGCTTGATAAACTATGCGAGGCTGAAGAATGGCTCGGACAAGCATGCGGGCCATCTTGGAGGCCGCACCGCCGGCTTTTTGAGACATGCGATGGAACAGATGCAGCGATTTTGAAGCTTGATGCTTTGCAGAGCGAATCCAAGGTTTTGCAGTACCGGTGGCCGTAATATCTAAGCCCAACACCCGCAGGGTAGATGCTGTTGGTATAGGCGTGCCTTGAACCGAAAGACGGATCGGGGAGGTTGCCAACCGCCGACGGCCCCATGCGTTGGCCACGGTGAGAAGGGCTGTTTTGTTAGGCGAAAGAGTGAGGCCAAGATACGTGCACCAAGAATTGGTTTCATCTAGAGCTTGTTGCAGGCGGACACTTTGGACGTGTAAGGTCCATGGGTGAACAGACCATACCGTGATGTCGTCTGCATAGATGATACTATAGATGTGTGGAACAGCACCAAGTCGCCAGGCAAGAGGTATCATGGCCATGTTAAAAAGCAAGGGGCCAAGACAGATCCCTGAGGCACACCACGGCGGGGCTGGAAGGAACCTATGGGAGATCCGTTGAGACGTATGGAGAAGGTGCGGTTTCGTAGGTAGAAGGAAATGAAATCACATAGGCGGGATGGCAGGTGAAGGAGATGAAGTACCGCAATGACGGCGCAGCGTGGCCAAGGTGGTCGTACGCTTTGTGAACGTCCCTGCCCAGCACAGAGCGAACAAGGCGGGATCGGCCGCCAATAAGGATCATCTCGGAGAGGTGGCCCAGACCATCCTCTGCACCAAGGTGGGGACGAAATATAATTTGGCATGGGTGGTATAGATGGTGCTAGTCGAGCCACCACTGAACACGTGTGGCAATCATCCGTTCCAACAGCTTCCAAATGGTCGCCGTAAGCGCTATTGGTCGGAGGTTGCGGATGTCTGTACTCGGTTTTACCGGGTTTCGGGATAGTGATAACATCCGCTTGAAGCCAGGCCGGGGGGATTGTACACGTGAGCCAAACCCGGTTGTACGCCTCTAGGAGTCCCTCCAGAGAAGAATGGTTCAGGTTCTTGAAAGATTCAATTGTTACTCCGTCGGGGCTAGGAGCTTTGCGGAGTGCCGCCGTGTCAATGGCCGCGGTTAGTTCCGCATTGTAAATGGTGAGAGTATGTCCTCGGTTGCTGCTTCCGATAACGGCGTACCAGCACCGGAAGGAAGAGTGAACGGAGGGGGCATGATGGCTGGGTCCAAGTCAAAATCGGGGTATAAAGTATGGGCCAGCGTATCTGCAAATTGCCAAGAAGTCTGGTTGGACGTGAGGAACGCTGACGCAGCAGGATCTGGGGATCGTGGTGATCGCTCCAAAGAATGAAAATGCGCCATATGGAGCGTAGTCCAGACTGAGGCCCTAACGAAGCGCACATGTCAATTCTGCTCGGTTTGATGCTACCTTGAAGGAAGCTGGTTGAGCATCTTTAGTGCTGGATGGGAGGCCAGTGGGATTTAGACGGCAGGGCACCTTACCATCAGAGTGAATACGGTTGCCTGCTGGAAGGTCCATCGGGGCATTAGCGTCCTCAGACTGACGCGGCACTAAGGTTGAAGACTCGGTGCAAGGCGTTTGTCGGGGGGTTCAGCAGACTTGCCAGTGACATTACTGGGCTCTTGCGCCGCATTGGAGGGTCGCTGCTAGCATCCATGGGGCAGCTGTCGTCGCCCTGGGGTGTCAGAGGCGTCGATGTTTGAAGGGCGACGTTGGACACCACTTGAGACGCCGGCTCCATTTGCTTAAGCAGCTGGTCTTGAAGTAGCGCCTGCTTGCGGGACCCAAGAAGGCCTTGCGCGGAACGGCACCCACCGCCCGAAGAGGAGGTTAGGCCTAGCCGCTGCTTAGAGGCGATGCGGTTGTGATGCTTGCCTTCGGGGACATTCCCGGGGCAGGTAGTAGCCCTCGACGGCGCCAGGAACTAGCCCCAAGACGTTTTGCGCTTCACCACGACCATGAAGATGACATACAGCTTCATTTAACCGAAAGGTTCGGGACCCCATATCTTGTCGCAGTTCTGATAAATGGGGACATCGCGGTCGTCACGAAAGAGTAACTGCTTTGCAGAGTACGTTTCAAACGATCTGCGTACCGCATCATAATATGATGTGGCAAGGGCTCTGTGACATCGTTCGAAAAGAAACCCAATATTAACAGTCAGCACGGTGACTTGAAATACCGTAATTGGAAAACCCGCAGATTGGAACAACTGATCGGGCCTAAAAAACCTTTACAGGGCTTTCACCTGTTGCTGCGTAATGGGGGAGCGATAGATAGATGACGAATTTGGATTATTTGAGCTCGTCTTAACCATCAGTGCACATTTAAGAAAACGTCAGGAGCAATTTGCTCATTTTTGTGTTTCAAAAGTTTTCGTGTCGCAATGGGATAGACATAAGCTTTGTAACGCGAGGGACCCATGTTGGACACCTGCCTGACGCGGTTTTATAAGAGTGGATCTGTTATAGCCGCCCGTAATGTGGCGAGTAAAGGCCAGAATACGCGGATGGAACTTTTACCACGAAGTTTGCGCGCCAGAAATTATGACGAGGCAGGATGACCTATGTTTGTTTGGCTGAATGACATGGAACTAACCCACGGTGCCCGCCGACCACCGCCGCTGGGTGGCTCTCAGTGTGGCTAACTGAAGCTCCTTGCACAGAAACATCGCCTCCTGTATTTTAGGACGCAGCCCTTTGGCGGCTCTCTGGGTTGAGCCGCGTCGCCGTCGTAACGGAGTGAACGATGGCAAGACCGACGAGTGAAAATAAAAACAAATATTAGCAGTGGCTCAGCTCGGCTATGCCAGGAGATACGTGGCGTGAGATAAGGTTCAGCTGGTTATTCTAGCTTTCCTGGTTGTCTAGGATCATGCTTACTGCTTCTTTCAATGACACACACAAGGTATACGCATTATGTGACGCGGTGTATTTATCAAGCGCCTCCGGCACCATGTCACCAAGCACCCCAGAGTTCCACAGTTCCACAGGCGCACGCCGGTGTTGCTGCATACTTGAGCATCGGTTCCACACCCGGCCACCCTCGCATGATCATCAAGTGGACCGGTCCGCCACGTGCGGAACGGAGGTCACGAAGACGCTGGGCGCGTGGGGTGTGTGAGAGACGCGGGCAGCGGCACCGTTCTGTGCGCCGTGCGACGTCAGTGCGCCTCGTGCATGCGCAGCACGGCTCTCCAGGAGCCACGCGAAACTTCTCAACCTCGGCCAGTGTAGCTCACGCTACACAAAAGCAAATGATGAAAGAAAGCAAAGGCGCAGAGTGTCGCGAAATTGGGGGGGGGGCGGTTCGCCGTGGCGGCGCGAGCCAGCGCTCTCCGAAATTGTGCTGTGGTGGAAGGGAAGGGGGCAGTATGCCGTGCCCGCACGAGGCGCTCGACGTGCCGACGCTTGACGAAAACGTTAGGGGGCCGTGCGCGAGAACAAACTTCCTTATGTTTTGCTTTCGCTTAATACGCAGTTCACGGTCTCTTCCGGAGGCTTAATACGTGCCGCCGACGCAGAGGCTCATCATCGCTGCCGTCGAGAGAACACAGGAGTGAGTGCTGCCTCAGTGTACTGATGCTGCGCCCAAATATCGCATTAGGGAGTATCGTAATCGCCAGCCAATTTCTTGCAATGCCAAACGCATCATCCCAGACCCACGAACCAAGCCCTCTCTTTCTACTCCGGCCACTCTCACCCAGGCGCTAGCCTTCACAGCGAGTTAGTCACATTACCGGTTCATCTTGAAGCGACGCGTGGTGGGAAAGCGGCAACGTTGGCAAAACGTGCTCCGCCGCGGGTCTGAGTTTTCTAACGCTGGCGAGACACCGTTACTTCGGTAATCTCAAACATCGGTTGCCTTGGCAACCAGGCACTAGCCGCTCTCTAGTTCAGTTACGGTCGGGTGATCCCGGTTCAGCTCGGGGCTTCATCTTGCGATATGTGGGCACTGCAGGCGTACCACTCACTCCCATTGAGAAGCGGGCGATGCGTTTGGCATGGTAAAATACTTAAGGCGATGCCCAGAATCAACGGCGGAGTTCATTAAAAAGTAGAAGAAACGCTGCGAAATCAGCTGTAGGGCACAGATTGCAGACGACGATGACGCCCCAGCGGCTGTGTGTTGCCAAGGTTGCGAGGAAGCCACAGTCAAAGCGCCGTAAAAATTGTCAGTGGCATTTTGCCAGGTTTAGCCACTGCAGCCGTGAGAAACTAGGCAACACTGTCGATGGGCTCAAGAAAAATGACCTCACTTCCTCCGCGCATGTTGCAATTCTTTGGGATGCTAGAGCCCTCTCCTGAGTCATCGCCTCCGGTATTTTTTCAATGCCAAACGCATCATTCCGGACCGGTCTGCCCAAGCCCTCTCCTTCTACTCTGGCCACTATCCCCCAATCGGTAGCCTTCCACGCTTCAATCGGTGTGACCAGTTCAGCTTGGGCGACGCGTGGTGGAGATCGGCAACGTTGGCAAAACATGCTCCGCCGCGGCTCTGAGCTTTCTAGCGCTGGCGCGAGCGCCATTTATTTGACAATCTCAAACTTCGGTTGCCTTGGCAACAAGGCACAAACCGCTCTTGAAGTCAGTTATGGTTGCGGGATCCCGGTTCAGCTCGGGGCCCCACCTCGCGACATGTGGGAACTGCAGGCGTACCACTCACTCCCATTGGGAAGTGCACGATGCGTTTGGCATTGTAAAAATACAGGAGGCGATGTCTGAGTATTCTTTCCTCCATGATCGTGGGAATGGTCGTCGTCGTGCCACATTTTGCAAATGGCTTCTTCCCCTGCGTACATGTGAACTTCCTTTTCTAGCAGACTTATATGAACACAGAGTTTGGTCGGAGGCCTACATTCTCCAATTTGGCGTTGAACAACGGCACAGGTGCCGAGAGGATAATGCCTCAACATTATTGAAAATATCTGGCGGCGCATGAAAACGGCTTAACCCTGAGACGCATGATTAGGAGCAACGAGAGATAAGAACGTTAGTTGGGAGACAAGGTGAAAAAAGCGCAAAAACACAAGACAAAGTAAAGAACTGCACAGTATGCATTTACTACCAACTGAGTTTTAGTGAAACGAGAACATAAAACCTCGACACTGCGCACCCTTCAGACGCAGCATATAAAAGGCAACTGTCGCAAACGTACAGGGAACGACACACGCGCTCACCGACCTGGGCGCGTATTGGCTTATCAAATACCCACGAAACCAATCTTTTCACACGCGTGGAGACGTTACGGCTTTCTTACTGAATATTGTTTTGAAGATAGGCAAACTCCTTGTTAAGGAGGGACACCGGCGGGGAACTGACAAAAGTTCCGTTTTTATTACACAGGCCAGCGCCCCCGATGACTAGACGTGCGCCGCAGTGCTTGCAGAGTTAAAGCATTTCGGAAGCGGAAGTTCGCTTGTACCTTACCTGTATGAATCGTTACTATCAAGGGTGCCTGCCGCAATTAGACGGTGATATCACCCGCTGTTAAGGGTCCTTCCGTTAGCATGAATTTCATGCTGTGGTTTTGAA
>CM023457.1:119116486-119200502 GCA_013339765.2 Haemaphysalis longicornis
GCAGCGGTTGAAGAGAGATGAAGGAAGGTAGCGGCGTTGAGAACGATGCGCTCGTTGTCCGTGACTGCAAGGGTCGAGCGGGAGTGTGATGGGGTTTGGGCGATGTCGCTATCGCGAGCATCCGGGGCTCAGGTGTACCTCCATTGAAGGTGCTGTAGACTGGCTATGCGTCGGCCGGGGTTGTATAAGGGATGCATTTGACGTGGAATTGGTGCCACCGTGATATTGGTACGGATGTAGCGGGAGGGGGTGAAGCTCGTTATGAGGGTTCGGCGTGGGGCGGCCTACTGCCGGTAGGAGTGAGAGACAGGAGTGCCAATTGACTTGTCTGTTGTGCTGCTAGGAGTTCTAAGAGGGTGTTATGTAGCCCCAGTTGAAGCAATTTCTGTGTGGCGGCGAAAGCTGGAAGGCCTGGAGCGATCTTGTAAGCCCGGTGAATGAGTGCATCCAGCTTGCTCTGTTTTGGGGTTTGACAGATGTAGGGGGTGCCGTATCGGTGGCGGCTGAGAAGTAGGCCGTGGGCGAGACAGAAAGTGTCCTGTTACCTCAGGCCATGTTGGTGTGTGCAGATTCGCCGGATGATATGGATAAACTGCGATATTGTGCACTGTATATCTTGGAGGAATACTGCTCCAGACCGATCCGCGTGAAAAGGCACGCGGAGAGTCCGCAGAGTTTTCACTTTCGGCACCAGTGCATCTTCGATAGTATCTTGAGGATCTGGTGTGGTGCTCGGGGGCCGACCACGTGTTCTGGTGCGGAGGACCAAGAGAGCGGACTTTTGGGGAGCACAAGTTAGGCCGCGAGGTGCGAGATACTGGAGGGTGAGGTCGATAGCTTGTTGTAAGGTATCATGTTGGTAGCCTGGCGAGCCTTTGTTTGTCCAAAGTGTCATATCGTCCGCGTAAACGGCGTGGCGTAATTGCGGTATGGTGCAAAGTTGTTTAGGAAGTTCAAAGAGGGCGAGATTGAATAGCAAGGGGGAAATGACCGACCCTTCGGGAGTCCCTTTGGCTGGTGTTTTGAAAGTAGAGTATTTGTATGGGCCAAGGCGGATAGTTGCAGTTCGTTGAGAAAGAAAGGCGCGCACGTAGTCAAAGGTTTGAGGACTGCATTGCGTGTGAAGAAGCCTTTGTAATACGGCGTCGTGCGTCACCTTGTCAAATGCGTCCTGGACGTCTAGGGTGAGATTGGTGCTGGGGTAAGTCTTGCTATCGTTGTCGATAATTTGCTCTTTTAGTTGGATGAGCACGTCTTGAGTAGACAGGTGATTTCTGAAACAAAACATGGTATGGGAAAAGAGATGTTTAGTGTCTAGGTTGGAAGTAAGCCGGGAATGCACCATGTGTTCGAAAAGTTTTCCCAGGCACGATGTTAGAGAAATGAATCGCAGGCTGGTGGGGGTAACAGGCTTGTGCGGTTTGGGGATTAGGGTTTTGTCTGCGTGACGCCATTGAGGGGGCAAGATGCCTGCTTCCAAGTGGTGGTTGAAAAGAGTGAGAAGGGACTCTTGGGCTTCATCGTCGGGGTTTTGAATGAGCTTGTTGGTATTGCCATCCCTACCCGGCGTGGTATTGCGAGTGAGGCGTCCCGGGGCTCGTTGGAGTTCAACGTGGGTGAACGGGGCATCAAGTGCTTTGTTTGGTGTACCCGTATAGCTGGTGGCCGGAGGGTGTGGGTGCGTGACTGGGTGGCCGAACAGGTGATCTCCGATCGAGTGTAGGAGTTCTCAGGGAGGCCGGTTACTGCTGTGTATGAGTCTATTATTTTGGTGGTTGGTGGCTATTCGAGTAGGTTTTTCGCCGATTAGTTTCCGGAGGATGTGCCAGGTGCGCTTGGGGCAGATAGTTCCTCTTAGCTCGTCGCAGAAAGAGTGCCAGTTTTGTGTGCGCAATGTTTGAGCGTACTGGGTCGCTTGTAAAGTGATGGCCGCAATACGTTTCTTCAGGGTGCAGTTATGCTTTTGTCGTTCCCACCGTTTGACTAGCCCTCAGCGGGCTGCCCAGAGATGGAGCAAAGGGGCGTCGGCGGCAGGATTCTTGTCGGTGAGGGCAATTGTTTCGGTATGCTCCTGGACAAGATTTTCTAGGGCTGATGTTCACTCTTGTAGGTTTTCGGTGGTGGAAAGAAGGGGGGTGGGATGGTTGCGGAATGCGGGCCAATTTGTGATCTTTGTGAAACCAATTTTTCGGCGTGTGTGTAATTGAGGTATCACGATTTGAATGAGGTAGTGGTCACTCCCGAGGGTGTCTGGAGTCGTTTGCAAGTCAAATGCCCTACGTTGGCTGCGAATGTGAAGTCTAGGGATGTGTCGCGTGATACACTGTTCACCAGTCTGGTTGGAGTGGCCAGGTCATTGTGATGAAAGAGGGCGTAATGCTGGGTGGCGTGGAGGAGGGCTGTTCCCTTTTTTGTAGCCTGGGAGTATCCCCAAGAGTTGTGTGGGGCGTTAAAATCGGCGAGCAGAAAGAAAGGATTTTGATGCGCTGTCCGCTTGTAGTCGTGCACGAGGGTGTCGATTGCTTGCAGAGGACTGAGAGGTGGGCTGGATACGTTTAGAACAAAAACGCTGGGTTCGTTTAGCCCAGTTGGAAGAATTTCGACAATTGTGTGGGCGATGGGGGAGGTTTGGCTATGTTCTTAGGCGGTGATGTGCTGGGCTACTTGTATTGCAGTGGGGCGTAAGGGGTCATGGGTCTAGGCCGTGTACCCACGAATTCCAGGGGCAGGCGTGTCCGTTTCCAGGAGGGCGATGATATCGGGAGTGGCAGGGTTGATGCAAAATCCAAATTGAGATTTTTTGTTATTTAATGACCGGCAATTCCATTGATAGATGGTCAGGGACGGAGAGTTAGACATCGTCGTTGGGGAGGGCAGTGGCTAGGGCAATAGGATCGTGCGTATTGGATGGTTGGAGTTTGGTTTTCTTGGATTGTGAGAGGGGAAAGGAAGAGTTGCTAGGAGAGCCTTCTCAATGTTTGTGATGCGGGCAGTAAGCACTTCGCTCATCTTCTGAATAGAAGTCAGGTATATTGTGATGGTCGATTGGAAGTCGCCGATGGCCTTTTCCAGGCATTGGTCGATGAGGTGAATTATTTGTGTTGTTATGTTCTCTTAAAGGATGGCCTCAGCATTTTCGGTTTGTAAAGTCTGTGGTGGGAGAGTTGTGGGCATACCTCGGCAAAGTTGGTGCGGTTCACTCAAACTCCCTCACAATTTTTTTTTTTCGAATCACCACTCACTCAAACTCAGACTCAATGCTGCAGCACATCTGCGCTCACTTAAACTCGAACTCACATTGAGCGCAAAACTAAGAACCCACTCGGACTCAAAACTCAAAAAGTGTACTCAAACTCAAAATAGACTGAAAACTGAAAATGTAATTAAAACTCAAAATGAACTCAAAGTCAAAAGGCACTCAAAACTCAGAATGTACTCAAAACTCAAAATGTACTCAAACTCAAAATTTACTCATACTCAAAATGGACTCAAAACTCAAAATGTACTAAAAACTCAAAATGTACTCAGAACTTAAAATGTACTCAATGTACTCAAATCTCAAAAAGTACTCAAACTCAAAATGTACTCAAACTCAAAATGGACTGAAAACTCAAAATGAACTCAAAACTCAAAATGAACTCGGGACTCAAAATGGGCTGAGAACTCAAAATTAATTCAGAACTCAAATGGCCTCACAACTCTCTCGTGCTAGGAATTTATTCGGGCTAAGATGGACTCTGATTTCATTAGCATTCAGTGTTTTCAAATTCACGCGTGGTAAAAATATCAGGGTGCAAATTTGTTAGCCCGAACTCTTGCATTCGGTACGACATGACACCGTAGCACCTGTGAGGTCGGAAACAATTTTCGTAGCAGATTTAATACAGCTATACGACCTGCCCATAATGACTAGCGCTGGTTGCAAGCAATTGTACGTATATATTGGATACCAAACTCTTGGTGTAGGCTCCGTGTTCGTGTTCATAACAGAGGTGATCCAGACTCGATGGTGTGCTGGGTCCCTGGGTCGAAACAAGCAAGTTTGGGCGAGGGTACGTGCGCTCACTGCTCCGTTCATTTACGTCGAAGCTGTTTGTGGTTACGGTTCCGTGCATTCTTGCTCTGCATCCTAAAAAAAGCCATGTGTCAAACCAAACTGTCCCCGCGAATCTGAAGCGCGAGGCGTTCATGGATATGCCTTTGCTTTTCTAATGCGTAGCATTCTTTGCCGAGTACCCCCCTCCGCCTCCCCCCGCCAGGATCGTGTAACGCTCTGCATTTACACAGAAATGCAGATATCACGGAAGTTCAACCTGTAATCATTATTAAAGCGTAAATGTAGAGAATTGATCAAACTAAATGTTAAAAACTAAGAAAAAAGAAATAACAAAAAAAAATATCGAAAATGGCGAATCGTGTAACACGGGAGTCATGGATAGTCTAAGATTGGGTAAAAGTCAAAGAGATGCGACGCTAAAGAATGTGAGGTATCACATTGAGGGTCTCGAGGAGGGAAATCACGTGGGAAAAACCAAAAAGTGCCTCGTTGTTTGCTAAGGCACTTGTATTAGTTTTAATTAGCATTTTCCAGGTGGGATGAGCTCTCGTAGCTCGGAAAAGCACCACGCCATTGTAAGGAATTACCGCCACCGCACCCAGCTGTTAACTTCCAGCATGCACGCGTGTGCGTGTGCGAGTGCGTGTGCGCGTGCGATTGCGTGTGTGTGTGTGCGTGTTGCGGCAGTCATCTGTTCTTTCATTGTGTTTGACATGTAGTCGCTGGAGAACTGGAGAGCCCGAGTTAATTCTTTTCCTCTACATTGTTATCATGTACTAATTTCTATATCTTGCGCTGATTTCTTATTGTAGTAAAATCTGTTCGAGCGCACACACAAACTGCGCTTGCTTATTTTTCTGAAGTGTTTCCTTCTGTCGCAACGTCTGTTTATGACTTGGTGGCTCTGTTGTCTCTATCTCCTACACTCTAGCAAGGAGTTAATGTCTCGCATGTAATTGAGTAATTCTGGATTAAAGTTCACGTTGGTAGACTGTGGGAAGGAAATTACGGACACGAAACGCGGCCGCAAGGCGTATTCATAAACAAATGTGAAATTCGCCTTTCTGATAACCTCTGATGCCCCCTGTTACCTAGGGTCGTCCACAATTTCCACGACACCATATGTTTCGAACGATTTGCTTGCTTGTTGGGACCCGGGGAAATGGAAGAAGTAATGTTTGAATGGCAGTTATTAGCAGAGAGGTTTTCAGTCTGGCGATTTAAGTTCAAGAGCTTGGCATGGCTTTTGTTTTTACCCCATGCCATCCTGCCTCGATGATTCAGCAATTAGACGCAAATATTTTTATTACTATATACCGCATTGATGGACATCTAAACCTTCGCATGTATATAGCACAACTTCCTTACGCGTTGGCAAGGAATTTTGGTTAAACCCGACCCAGCAATTAAAGAAAAATACCTTTTGCTATATCCTCATAACTATAACCAGAAAGCATTTTTATATTTGCCCACGGGATGTCCCTCAACGAGACCTTTATTTTGATACCCCACACACCCTAGCAGCATCATAGGGAATTTATACCAGTCAAACTAACCATGACTCTCGCGACTGTAACCAGGACGCTATATTTAAATATCCGACGTGATTCCCCTAACTGAAACCTTCAATTTAACACCCCGCATGCTTTAGCGGCCTCACCTTGAATTTAGGCCAATCTATGACTCATAATGACTATCCATTGATTAGAACAACGAAGCCTTTTTTCATTTGTACCACGTGATTCCCCTTGTCACGACCTTAAATCTGACACCCTACACGCCCTAGCGGGGTCACTTCGAATTTTAACCTAATATAAGACTCGTCATCACTATCTCATGGTTATAACCAGGAAGCATTTTTGCACTTCTCCCACGTGATTACGCTGATCAAGACCATTAATTTGATACCCATCACAACCTAGCGGAATCAATTTGAATGTTAAACCAATCAATGAATAATCATGACTGTCTCATGATATAGCCATACCGCATTTTTGTCCCACGTGATTTCCCTCATCGGAAACTTCAATTTGATGCCCCGCACACTCAGTGGCGTCATTGTGAATTTTAACCTAATTTATGACCCACCTTGACTATGTCATGATAATAATCACGAAGCACGTGACTACCCTCATCGAGACCTTTAATTTGATACGCCGCACGCCCTAGCATCATGAACTTGATTTTTAACCGAATGTATGACTAACCATGACTACGTCAAGGTTTAACCATAACGCATTTTTGTCCCGAATGATTCCCCACACCGAGACCTTGAATTTGATTCACCACATGCCCTCGCAGCGTCATTTTGAATTTTAACCCAATCAATGAATCATTATGACTGTCTGACTAGAATCCAGAAGCATTTTTTTATTTGTCCCGCGTGATTCCGTTAATCGGGAACTTTCTTTTGATACCTTACACGCCTTAGCGTCATCAGTTTGACTTTTCACCCAATCTAATGCGGTCATTATTCTGTCTAAAGGGGCGTTGCCCAGTCATTTCAGCAATTCATTTGAAACAGCAGAAGGGACATCCCCCCCCTTGTCCCCCCTGGCTCTCCTCTTCCTTTGTGACCCCTAGTATATCAAGCCGTTAACAGTAACAGGCGAACAACCAGCAAGCAAGCGCCGCCGTGTGCTTTCCCACCACCCTGTCCAACCCTCTTAGTGGATCCATCAGGAGGAAAAGTTAACACAGCCCTTTTTATGACCTCACCAGTCAATTATCACTCACGCGCCCAGCCGCGAAAAATTGGTATACAGCAAGTGCTTAGGGTCATGAAAATTCAACAAGAAACTAAAAAAAATCACACACTTCCTCCCTCCCAACTGATCATGTGGATCGTGAATGGCGCCGTACCCGCAGGTAACCTGAATTCCGAGCCCACAGCGACGCCTGAAACTTAACAGCCAACCAAAGCTGCCTGCTAGGCTACTCATATCTACTCAAACTCAAAATGGACCCAAAACTCATATGTACTCAAACTCAAAATGTACTCAAACTCAAAATGTACTCAGAACTCAAAATGGACTCAGAACTCAACATGGACTCAAACTCGAAAAAGTACTCAGTATCAAAAATGGACTCAAACTCAAAAAGGACTCAAACTCAAAATGTACTCCCTACTCAAAATGTACTCAGAACTCAAAGTGGGCTCCGAATTCACTAGGTCTCAGGCGTACTCAAACTCAATCGGTATCAAACTCATTCGGGCTCACTCGGTTCAAACTCACTCAAGCGCAAACTCATCATGCCACACTAGCCTCGCGCTCACTCAAACTCAAACTCACGCGTGAGTTTGAGTTCAAATGAGTCTGAGTGAGTGGACTCATGAGTGAGTTCGCCGACCTCTGGTTGTGGCTGGGTTGGCGCATAAGGAGAGGCTTTGAATAGCAGCTACAGCTGCCGCCAGAGAATTGAGGCGTTCGCTGAGGGCAGCTTCTTGTTGCTGGATATTTCGAAGGGCTTCATGAAGGTTGGGAGAGAGGGAGATTTGTTGAGGTGTTTGCGATGGGCTGGTTGATAAGGGTGTGAGGAGGGAGAAGTCATGAGTAACGGGAGTTTGTTAAGAAAGTGTTTGGGAGGTAGTGAGTATGAGTGGGACAGGGTGGAAGTCGTGAGCAGTGGGAGTTTGCGCTACGATGTTGTACCAGCTCACCTTGCTGAGGCCGGGCGCGGTGCTAGTGGGCGTCTTGTATTGGCGGGGATTCTGGTGGGCAGTCTTGGTCGTTTCAGATGGAGGCGATGAGATGACCCATTTCGGGCCGAGTCTGGTCAGCACGCGTTTTGGGCACCCCTTGCTGGTGATGGGATGCGCTTGTTGGCATAGTCTGCACGTAGGTTTACAGTCATGCTGGGGGATGGGTTGGCGACGTGGCAGCGGGGCACTTCGGTGAGTGTGGGTGGGGGCAGATGTCTTGACGATGTCCGACGTCGCCACAGAGTTGACAAACCTGGGCGATGCGGCGGTAGGTTCGGCGGTGGTGAAGTGCACTACACACTCCAACGTAGAAGGGAACCCGAGTGCCGTTAAACGTCAGGAGGGCAGATGTGGTGCGACCCATGAGCCGAGCGTGCAGGAGAAGCGGGCGGTTGGCATCCAGAAGTTCTTGTAGGCCGTCTTGGGTGATGCCCTCTTCCAGACCGTGGATCACGCCACGGCAGGTGTTGGGCGTGGTTTCATGTACGGTCCAAGCTCGTAGTTTGCACTGCTGAGGTTAATCGCCGTTATTTTGCTTAGCAGAATTGATATCTGGGCATTGTCAGTACTTGCCAACAAGTGGTTGAAATCCTGTTGAACTTCCACGATGACTTTGTTGATAAACTGCGTTCTGGAAATGGCACGTGCTTCAGCAAGACTTGCGGCAAGTGTGCGGGTTGCCCAGACAGCTATATTGGGACCGGATCGTTTTCGATAAATGATTATGTAGTGGTTGGCCGTGAGGCGTGGCGGCGGAGTTACGCACGTCGCTGTAGTTGTTTTCGTGCCTGCCGGGGGATCGCGATGCGGCTGCTTGGCGTCAGCCAATTTGTGTCGGGCAGCGAGAACCGTCTCGACAAAGATTATCGAGGAGAATGTTGCGGCCACTTAGCTCGTCGAATTCCATGTTGACGGCGGTTGGTGCCGGCTGAGGGGATGTCGACTGGTCACCCTGGCCCGGCGCTGTAGCGGTGGATGTCATGGCAGGGACGACGGTGTCGCTAGGCCTGGAGACGAGGCTTAGCGCGGGCGGCGAGATCGAAGACCATGACGTGGGCTGCAACTCTGTCCTTTCGAGTCTGTGGGCTCAGTCGGCTGTGTACGTATTACAGAAGACGTACCGGAACTGTTTGTAGTGGCCGTACGGTGGTCAATGTTGTAGGTCCGCTCTTGGAGGGAGAGAACATCAGTTCGAATTTTCCCCGTATATATCTCTTAATTTTGTCATTATTTTACCTAAACGGGCGTCGCAAAGTCAATTAAGTTGACACTTCGGATGAAACAGCTGAGGGGACAGCCGCCGCTCCCTTCTCTCGGCGCTCACCCCTTCCTTTCTGACCCTAGCATTTCAAACCGTTAACAGAAGCAGGCCAACAACCAGCAAGGAAACTTTAGAAGGACTTGTTGTTGGGCGAGTTGGTGCATTTTCTCAGAGGGGGTAAACTGCACTAAGGAAGACGCTACCCAGAGAGAGGTACACAAAGACATGTGCAGACTTGCAAAAAAGTTTATTGCTCGAAGAAACACACATAAATACACATACGGGCCTATCATTGCGCAAGCGCGAAAACCAAAAACAAACGCAAAACATAACATATCAACATGTGGTGGGAATTTTCACACACGCTCGTCGATAAACAACATCTCACTGTTGTACAGCACAATCCGCGTATCGCTGACACAGTCATTTCCCTTTTTCTTGATGTGGTAAGCCTCGCGAATATCTCTTGCTCGGCTATTCTTGCACCTACATAATATCTGCACTTGCTTGAAGAGTGGCTTACCGAGTGGCTTACACGTGCATGCCGAGCAATGATTAGGGAGATGTCCACTTGCGGGATTCTTAATTAAAAGTTTGTGTTCGCGCAACCTCACGTTCACACACCTGCCAGTATGTCCGATGTAAACTTTGCCGCAGGCAAGGGGAATCTGATAGACTACTCCAACGCAGCAATCAACGTAGGAATTGTTGTGCTTCTTTCCGCACCTTTGCTGCCTATTGTTACCCCTTTCAATGCGCTACACATCCCCACAAGCTTGACAGGTGCCGAAAACGCCACTTCCACGCCATCTCTCTTCATGACCATCTTAAGGTTATGGGACGTCTTGTGAACATAAGGCACAACTCCACGTTTTTTGTTGCATTCAATTCCATTGTCAATACTAGCGTTTTTCGTTATAAACTTGTTTAATACTGCCTGCGCTGCGGAAGACCCGACTGATTGCGGGAAACCAGCTTTGTTTAACCTTATAATCTGCGCTTCGAAGCTTTCTTGAGCTTTGTGGGGGCAAGATTTTTTTAAAGCCGACATGATGCACTAGGAAGCTATAGCACGCTTGATAGTTTTTGAATGTGCTGAATCGTATGGCAACAATTATTTTTGGGACCTTGGTTTATACTTCCAGCACGCATGGTTGTCACAGAATGCTATAACTATGTCTAAAAAGTGAATTCGATTATCTTTTGTTAGTTCGTGGGTGAAGGTTACCCCTTTTCCATGGCACCTAAAAACACTTAAAACCTCTGCAATGGCGTCGTCATGTATTGGTGGGTCGCTTTTTAGAGTACAAGCAAGCCGTCAACGTAACGAAAAACAGAAACAACCTGGTCGCAGTCGAGCCCCTCATTCAACGCTCTGTCAATTTTTGATAAAAACGCAGGGCACAACAAAGGAGCAACACATGATCCTATGCATATACCCTGTTTCTGCACATAAAGGGTCTTGTCAAATTGTACAATGGTAGGGGTGAGGTGAAACTCAAGCAATGCTAAAAACCTATCAACAGTTATCCCAGCTGAGTTCTGAACTGCCATTTCCCCATGAGATTCAATACATTTCAGAACAACCTGAAACAATGCATCGTGAGGGATAGAAAAAACAGGTCTTCTACGTCAATAGAAAAAACATGGCCAATAGCTTCGTTTGTTTGTAAAAAAAACTAATAACGGCTTCCGTGTTTTTACGTTCAAACGGGTCCTTAACTTATAGTTGCTTTAAACAACTCTGCAGGAACCTACTAACTTCGTTCTGCCAAGTACCTCTTTCGCTCACAATTGTGCGGAAGGGAACGGCCTCTTTGTGCGTCTTTGCAGTGAAGACTGCCTGAGAGTGTTCTTCACTGCAAGACGCACAAACAGGACGTTC
Source organism: Haemaphysalis longicornis (assembly GCA_013339765.2). Lineage (NCBI taxonomy): Eukaryota > Metazoa > Arthropoda > Arachnida > Ixodida > Ixodidae > Haemaphysalis > Haemaphysalis longicornis. Next base: position 119,127,393 of record CM023457.1, read on the forward strand.
CCTTCCACACAATTCATCAATGGACGTTCCCTTCCGCACGTGGAGCCCTTCACACTCCATTCACAAACCGCGGAATGGCTTGCATTCCAAAGCGCGTGCAAGAAGCCTACGCTGCAGCAGCACGGATCATTGAAGAAAAACGGCGTTCACCGTTCCCAAACGAGCGACATCAAGGAACACCTAAACAAAAGAACCGAGCATATGCGGCCTATGTAGCCTACACTTATTGTTCGACGTTGGCCAAATTCTCCTCATTACATGTTCGTGTACAATACAGCTATCAAGGAAAGTACGCAGATGTCTGCGTTCGGGCTTGTTTGCGGAAGACAGCCGACCACGATGCTTGACGGCACGCTGCCACAGTTATAAGAGAACGACCTCAATGCACACCACCAAGCGTGCCTATAACGCGGGAAGTGATCCCACCAGCTGGCCCAAGTTACCTCAATGGACAAGCAACTCATAGATTCTGGACGCTGCAACCTCGCTCGACGAGACGCGTACCATCATTCGAGTGAACTTGTAGTGGTTTTAATCCCAACCCAGTGACGCGGTTTTCACCTCAGCGAGAGGTCACTGCGCCCAGACCATACAAAATTCAACAACGTCTTGGCCGGCTAGTCTACGAAATTGTTCCCGACGGTTACCGCGGGACATCACCACATCGCATGCGGCCCGACATAACCCACGTGGGTCGCCTCAAGTTTTACAACGCGAGATGCATAGTTTTTAATATTTGGAGTACGCTCTGTTTTGGCACCTGTTCGATGCCCTCATGAGAACATTATGTGCGAAACACGCCACTTTTTCGTTTACTCATGTTTTGTTATGAGCACCTGACAGTGTCTCGCCATGTTGCTTTGTGCTTTAGGCGAAGCATGCGTTTCAAACCTCGTTTGAATGGGTACCGGCGGTCTTGCTTGGTGGACAAAGGGTGTTGGTCTGCGGTGACCATCCTTGAAAGTTCATATTTAATTAAAAATGTCTCCCGTCCTCTTTAACGTTACCAGCACTAGAGGCAATACTGACGCTGCCTACTTTACTGGTGAATGCCATAGTCTAGCTTGTTCTGCCCAGCAGGATTCGCCTGACCCACTGTTGAAGCAGTCAGCATTGTTCACAGTGATGCAAATTTATACGCAGTGAAAACTCAATTTAATAAACTGATCTTACGAATTTCCCGATCTAACGAACAAACTCGGATTCACCCGCAGGTGCCCATACGGCTGAATGCTTTCATGAACTTGAACTAATGAACAGGGACCACCCAAGATTTAACGAAGTATTTGGGGAAACACGCACATTTTAAAAAACGAGCGATGTCGAAACTATTTCGTCAGAACACCACGAAGATTACTGCGTCATGTCAGAAACAAATCGAGGCATATACAGTAACGCATCGTTTAAATAAGTCGACGGGATGGCGGGAAATTTTGTTATAAGCAGTATTTCGATATAAGCGACCACCGAGAAAAGCTAAATAGCAGTTGAGCTTTAATTTCACCGCAACTGCGAGGAATCAAACACAATGTATTCAGTGAAGCAAAACTCTATTCAGTTGCAAAAAAGGCAGGCATTAGCAGCGACGGCGAACATTGGCAGCAAGGCGGCAGGAGTAGATGAAGGCGAACGAGAGCAGGACTCTCGGCAAGCTCGCACACTGCAGAGCGAATGAGGAGGGGAGCAGCGACCACTTTTATAGGGGTGGTCGAAGTGCCACGAATGAGGAGGGGAAGCGCTACGATAGTTTCTGCGCTGGAAAGCGCCGCAAATGGCGTGGCTCGAGTCTGAGGTTGTGTTTGTTGAGATCACGTAAACGATTATCCGCTCATTGTGGGTACACAGCGCAATCATGAAAAGTGACCGGTTTTGCACTGCACAAGGGGCTTTGCGTGATCACTGGGCAATTTTTTCCCGAGGGTGTCAGCCAGTGACGTTTTTCGGCGCCCCGTTGTCGACGACACTGACTACGGTTCGAGTGCCCGTGTTCGCGCACCGTCGCGTCAACGCCATTGACCAATGTAGGCAACAAAATTCAATGGCCTTACCAGGCATATATGGGCCGTTTGTCTAAAGTCGGATGGGCGATTCGAGCATGACCGGCTCAAGAAAATCGCCGAAGAAACACCAGCTTCCGTGACTCGCCATGTTGACAGCCTGGCTCGCCACTTTGCTTTAAGCGGGTCCAGCTCTTCGTGCACTTCGAGTAATGCGGCCTAAAATGCATGCGCTTGGGTTGGGCCTGGAAGAAATTTTGAATAAAGCGATGTTTCCAGTAAAGCGATTTTGTTATAACGAGGGATTAGTGTAGTTTTGTTTTTACTATGCTCTAAACTCGTCAGTCCCGCCAGTCCCCTTTCAATCAGTGATACCACAAATACTGCTGAAGTTCCTGTGGCCGTTACGGAGAGGTGATGGACGCTATTGCTTGCTGAGGCGCGTTGCCGGGGCTCATGAAGGAACCGAGCACGCGTTGAACGTGCCTGTGCGCTACGAAAAGTATCTCCGCCGGATGCTAAGGAATACCACGCAGGCGAAAATTCCAGGTTTTTTTGCCAGGAAATAAATTTCTTCCACCAGAACCCATAGCGTTTTATTACTTGGACTTTTAGCGCATTGCTAAATCATCGGCCGGCGACTGCCGCGGCAGTCGCAATTACGATGTCGTGGTAGCTGCTGGGTTGCACCTCCCTTTAAACATCCAATTTTTGGAATTTAATGCTTGTAAAATGACAGTGCCAATTTCGCAAAGTTCTCGAGTTAACGAGAAAATTCCCGGTTTCCGGTGACTTCGTTACATCGGGTTTTAACTGTACACAGCTGTAAGTAGACCCCAATTCTTGGATGCAGTAATACGCTCGTGCCAATAAAACCGCATAAGAAGAGAGAGTAAGCAAATTTGTTGCGACTGTGTACCCCGTGAAGGTGTGTGATGGGCACTTGCCAGAGCGTGGTGGTGAATGCGAGCGTGCTGAGCGCGGACGCCATCATGATGAGCCAGGAGTAGATATTGATCCAGAACCGGAGGCACAGCATCCACAGCACGGTGAAACCTGCCAGTGGACGGGACACATGTGCCATGTTGAGCAATATTATCGATTAGCCTAGTGTCCTTTCACGGGGACTGTGAAAGGACACGACAGCGTGAAGAGGCTTCACAACTGAAGTTTATTACACAGACTCCCTCTGTAAACCTTGCTATAAAGGTATGAAAGGAGAAAAAAGAAACTATAAAAAAACTGTGGTTGACTCCTCTGTCATAGGAATCGCTAAAACACGAAAGTGAGATGTGTAGCGAAATCTGCAGCTGAGCATGATTTGCGGGTCGGCGGCTGTCTTGTGGGTGTGCTTGGCGAACAACGTCCTGCTTCCGGGTCGCTTCGGGAAAGGTGTACTGGCGTCATTTCTGTGACGGATATGACGTCAGTGAAATCTCTACGTACCCCGGCATAAAACGCTCTCGAAAAATATAAAACCGAAAACGAACAACCAGAAGTATAACGCACTCTTTAGTACTAAAGGTTGCTTCCCCGCAAGAAGACCCTTTCTGCAGGGGTGCACCCTTAACAGGTCGCTTGCTTCGCTGTGTACTGGCGTCACTTCCTTCCGTGACGGATATGGCGTAAGTGAAATCCTCGTGAATCCCGCAATAAAACACTTTCGTGTGAAAAGAAATAGAAGGAAAAGCGGAGTCACATGACATGAACTTTACGCGCTCAGGCACACCCTTCGTACGATGTTAATATAACGGGAGTGGTAGCAACTGGGCTCATTTACCGATGTGGAAACCAAACTATACCGCAGTTAGATGGGGCCGTCGTAAGTAGGAAAATGCCGGTTGAATGAAGGTGAAAGCATATACCCTAACTGCGAAATTGGTTCTGGGTCCTCCTATATAGCGCTTCCCGAACGTCATGCGGACATTGAGTCATTCAATATTAACTCTTCAAACTCACGGCTAGCCGGCACACCCTTCTGCAGAGCCCGGCGATAGGCATGCGCGGTCATGATAAGGTTGCCTAGCCGCAGTGATGTCTAAGTGGTGTTGTCCGCAGCTCTATCAATTTTCCCTGGCAGTCTGGCAACCTGTAACTTGTGAAGCCTGGTGGGGTGTGTAGCAAAATGGCAACAGGCTCTGGTTTTGTATTCGGCCCCGAATCCTGCGTCGGAGACCTCGATAACATTGGGTAGTATTGCCTAGAGTATGTTATTTATTTACTGCTAGCCTGATTACCAGGCTTTAAGTAGGAGTGAGATAAGGCGATGCAAGAACAGTCACCAACAAAATACTGTTTAGAAAGACAGTTCGATTGACTATAGAACGCGCTATACAGTGCATAGATATATACAAGTTGTGTCGACATAGTTATTAGTTGTACGCACGATAAGTAAGTGGGGCGATCATACGTGCGTACTTCGTTCGTCCTTCTTCATTTTGCGCTTACTTACACTATTTACAAGACATCGTAATGACAAACGTACAGAAATAATATAATAACTAGGGCGACAAGGTACTCACTGCAAAGTGAAACGACAGAGAAACAGTTCGCAACATTTTTACCGCAATACAAACATAAAAAACGATTGGTTATGGTAGTTCCTTTAGGAGGAACGCAACTCCAGAGGACTGTTTGAAACCATATGTACTACATGAAACATCCTGAACATATTTGAGTGGTACGTCCGTGTTGAGCGCCGTTGAATCGGCTTTTTTAGTTTTGGGTACGCCGAGCTTATCCTAAATATGACACAGACTAGCTTTAACCGATCCCCGTAACATCGGTCCTGCAGTTTTTCCAAGTTTGCCGTCTGTGGAAGTCTAATGACGATGTACGCCAGTTATAAGACTTAAAAATAAATCTAACAGCTTTCCTCTGTACATGTTCTGTGTTAGTAATATTAGTTTCCGTATAGGGATCCCAAACTGCTGCTGCATACTCCAATACAGGCCTGACATATGTTTTATATTGTAATAGCTTAATTTCCGCGCGTTCATTTCCGGAGGGTTCTTCTAAGGTACCTCTAAGGAACTTTTTCCTTGCCTTGAGGACACGGTTAGTATGTTACAATTGTGTCTTAGGAATGATTGATATGCTCAAAACCGCGGTGTGGGTAGCAGTGCGCTAGGTTGCGACAGCGTCGCCAGAATGCCTAACCGCTTCACTTATTTTACAGATCTTCGGATGCTTGGATGCCTCAAATCGACACTCCTGTGTATTCACCCGCTTCCTGCATGTGCAGACTACTGCATCGTTATTGTTACTTCGGACTTCATGAACAGCATGCATCGTTTCCGTATGGACTGCTCGGTCACGGGCATGTGTGACTACCGTGGTGTGTCCTGAGATTTCTTGGCTGGTGTGTTCCCTGTGCAAGACCAGCTCGACCTGCCAATCATTGCAAGATGCTGGTCTGTTACGTTCCCAACGAAGGCCATAAAGCCTCCGACTGTGGCCTCCCTCTTCAGTGGGCAAGGCTGCAGCATCGCCCACAGAATGCTGACCTGCTTCGCCTTTAATCTGCCTCGAGCTGCCGAAGTTTTCCCTGAGACGATCGCAGTTTGCTGCTGCTGTCCTGCCCGCACGAAAATGTGTGTGTGTGCTCTCATGTCGTTTATAGTTTACTGCGTCTGTCCAGAGTAGGGATGTCGAGCTAAATCCTGGCGGCCCTAAACTTTCTCGCTCTAATTTGGGAATTATGGGAATGCCAAGCACCCAAGACTCGTTCTAACAATGACTCCCTTCCCGCTTTCGAGAATGGTAAAATCTCTGTTCATGTAATGTTTTCTAAACTACTCGTCTGTCAGAATCAATTGGCCAAAAATATCCCCGATATTAACAACTTTCACCATACTGTCGACGCTAGGTTGGATGCGCTAGATTCTCGCGCCATGGCATTTGAATCATCCTATATTAACTCTGAGCCTGAAAATTCCCTTCATCTGAATCATCCAGCAGTGCGATTACAGCACTGACTAAAATGGCTAATGAACTAGAGTCAAAAAACAATGATCTCGAAAATCGCAAGATGCCTGACCTAATCTTATATGGCATGAATGAAGATGAAGACAAAAGCCGTAAAAAGTTTAAACTGCCGTTTAAATATACAAAGTGTCAAGTTTAACGCTTAAATTACAGGTTACAGTACCCCAAGTGATCTCTGAAAACATGGGCATAGACTGTCATTGAACGTTGCCATAGGCTAGGCCGAGCCCGACATAACCTTATTCGTTTTGGTATTATGAAGCTTAGAGCGCTTAGGTTGAAGTTATGAAGAACGCCTCTTATAGCAAATATTCGACTATTACGTTACAGAATGCTATTCCTAAAGTGTCCGCTGTGTTCGAAACAGCTTTGGGATGCTTCCGTTTTATTTCGTAACGTGGGGACTGAAGTTCGCTTGCGGTTTGATGAACTTTTGATAAACTGCGGGTACATCGAAAAACAGTTGGAAAAGTGGTGTAATTAGACTAAATATATTGGGTTTTATTTCATTTCGTAATTCCTACCTATGTTTTTCTTCCTTAGTTTTAGGGAGACTGGCGTTAATTCTTTTCCCCATGTTTTAGTTTGGTAGCCCGATGCTGGGTCCGGCGTCAGTTTCTGTGGAAAGACTCCGCCGTGGATCAATCGATACGGCATTGCACTACTAAGCCAAATGACGCGAGTTCGATTCAGGCCGCGGCGAAGTTTTCCTAGTGGAACCAGAAAATAAAAAAACAATCCGGGTGTGTCAAGATTTTAGTGCACGTTAAATATTTCCAGGTTGTCGAACTTTTTCCGGTGCCCTCTATTACTGTACCAGGTGGGGCTTCGGCGCGTGGATCGCCGAAATTTTAATTTTTTTATCTTCAGGTGACAGGTGCCTTGGTGTGATGGCGTCAGTTGCGGGCACGGCGGCACGTGCACCTGTCGGCCGAAGCATACTACCACCGATCCGGGCGTAGGACGACTTCTCTGCGCAGACGCAGCTTCTGCTAAAAATGAGTGTCCTTTCTTTAGTCTCCGCAGTAGTAGCATTCTCCTTCCTTTCGACACTTCAGTTGCCGCTGTGCCATATTCCAGAGTAAGGCGGGCCCTCGCATTTCGTTGTGTCTGTCGTTGCTTCCGGATGGCAGCGATGACGTATTTCCGCGGACGCTTGATGGGCATAGCTGATTGCAGACGGCTAGCAGCCACGGCGAAATCGAAAAATGAGCCTAATAAAGCTATCGCTTTAAAACTGAGAAAGGAGCCGGCTGAGGCTGCGCAGCCCCTCAATGAGGTCCCATCAGAGACAAGTCACGGTGTGAGGATTCAGATTACTTGGTAATAACGTCACATCCTGCTGGGTAAGGACGATGTCATTCATTCTGGCAATTGTAGAAGTGAGTGAGGCGCGAAAGAGTATTGATCGGGAAGTATGGATTAGCATGCGTGTTGGCGCACTCGGCTTTAGTGAAGTTATCTTACAGTGAGTGCCGTTTCCGTGATAGCAGGACTTCCAACGAGACCTTTCTTGGCAGTTGTAATATAACGTCACTTTTTGGTGTTTTTCTTCAAGCTATCGGCTAGAAGTAATGAATATCTGCGTTTTGGAAGCTTGACGTCTTTTCATCAGTTGTGTACTAAATTCTTTTCGTTCTTGTGTTGGCTACGACTGTGTTTTCGTCCAAATGCCTTGTACATTCGACCCTTTCTTTTCATTGACATACGTTACCCTTTGTTCATCTAGGATTTATGACACGCTCTTTCTGCCTTTCTGGTGGAAGGAAGTTATTTTATAATGAAAATCGTTTATCCTAAAATAGGAACAGTAAGCTCTCTTTCTCTAGGTATTGGCTGTAGTCACCAAAGCACGGCAAGAAAGAACTCAAGTTAGGCCTCAAGAAATCGTAATTGCGCTGGTAATATCAATGAATCTTACGTTGGTAAACAAAATACTCTATTACCGCGTATTACCGCGAATGCGCTTATGGCAAGGGTTCTCAGGTTTTTCACGTGGGTAATCAAAAGACTCCTGAGTCTGCCCCTGTGTTTAGAGAAAGAAGTACTGATGGGCTCGTTGGTACAGTTCAGCTTCAAAAAACTGTGGTTGATTCCTCGGTCATAGGAATCGGTAAAACACGAAAGCGAAAGTGTGCCGCGAAATCTGCAGCTGAACATGATTTCCGGGTCGGCGGCCTACGTGTTTGTGCGCTTGGCGAGCGACGTCCTGCTGGCGGGTCGCTTCGGCAAAGGTGTACTGGCGTCATTTTCGTGACGGATATGACGTCAGTGAAATCTTGGTGTATCCCTGCATAAAACACATTCGTGTTAAAATATAAAACCCGAAAACCCGAACCCGCAAGAACCTTTGTGCATGGGTGCAGCCTTTACAGACCGCTTGCTTCGTTGTACTTGCGTGACGGATATGACGTTAGTGGAATCTTCGTGAATCCCGAAATAGAACACTTACGTGTTAAGAAAGAGCGCAAAAAAACGGCAATAAGCAAGAAAAAACACAGCACAGGCGCTGTTGTGTGCTCCTTACTGAGTCCAACCTCCTGCGCTGGTTTTTCAGCGGAAATGTATTTGAAGCGTAACGCGTTCGTGTGTACAATTTTGTTTCTGTGCTTGCGTGCCTTCTAGCTTTAATTTGGCGCCGCGTTTTTGTGACTGGAAAAGTTGCTATTTTTCATTTCCAGATTCACTTCACCGTTGTTGTCGGGACGGGAAGGCCGCGTATGCTTCGGACTCCCGGATGCCGGGCCGAACAAAAATTTACAAGCCTGCGGACGTATAAAGACTGAGTAAAAGCGCAGTGCCTCGATCATGCACCAATAATCTATCCCAGGATTCCCGGCATTGTACTTTCATTGAATGATGTCGGAGAAAGGCTGGTGACTTTTATCAGCAGTTTGTACCTTTGTTCTCGATTCTGTCATCTCTCTTTCGCCGGCCTCACACCTTAACAGAATAGAATGGCTCATCATTTTTCCGGGTATGGCATGCTCGCATAACTGCCTACAAAGGGAACGCACGAATTTCTCAAAACAGTAGAACGTCATATTAAAAGCGGCGGCATTGTTTTACCGAATTAGCTTTGTGGTTAGCACATTGCCAAGAGAAATGAGAACTTTGTCGGAAGGACTGAGCTCATAGGGCACGTTGTTTAAGGACTCCTGAGACACTTGATTATCGAACTTATCGTTCCTTTTTTGCTGGAAAAAGGGAGGGATAGAGCAAGTCGTTATTTGTCGAGCACAAGCTGATGTTATGGGCTTCGCCCTGTGGAAGGAATCCCTGTTCTGGTATTCCTACGCTTCCACTAGCTGTCCTCGCTCGTGTCACCAGGTTCAGTTTGGTGTCCAGGGTTCGAGCTGGCCAGGGAAGCCCTTTGTGTTGGGGAAGGAGGGCAAATCTGGGGTGCTTTGGCACGCCCATCGTATCTAGGGCACTGTGCCTCGCTGGGAGGACTCAACACGAAGGAAGGTTTCGGCTGGGAACTTTTTGGTTTGGCTTCGATTGCGAGTTTCCTTTTCATATAAGAAATGAGGTAGTTGGTATTGTTTACCGGAGAGTAATCTTACGTTTTACTTGTGACAAATTTTGCGGCGTTTCACTATGCGCTCGTCTATTCCAGAATCAGACTATAAGCTTTGTTCTGCAAACAACCGGTTCGATTGAAGGCTTACCTATTCCAGTCAGTACCACGTATGACATTTCATCCAGCTGCCACAGGAAATCGCTCGCAAGTATCTGGCAAAAGAAGAAGCAGGGACAACATGTCTTTGTTATAGAGGCTACCTTCGTCTAGTACGGCTGCAGACGTGCAGAGTTTAACCGGCAAAGAACGATAGTTCCATCACGTACCTGGGCGTCAGAATCCTTGAGAACCAGCTGACGCAGCTCAGTGGCTGGCGCCGGGCAGAGGCCGGGAAGCTGGCTTAACCTGCACAAAAGAGAAAACAACCAAACCATGAAACGATAGCTCAACGGGTAGCGTTCGTTCTGTTCAACATTGCAATTGCAGTAGTTAGCAGAATGACGTTTCTGTCAGCCTACCTTTAGGCTGGAATGAATACACAACAATTTCCGTTATAGCTGGGAGGCTCCACGTCATTTTTAGAGCATCAAAGCCATCTAAGAGGCTAGCAGAACAGTGGTTTGGGCGAGTTGGCACGTGGCGAAGTTTTGAAGTGCTGCACTTTACGAGGGACAACAACATAGTGCGCTAGTGCAGCATCTAGTGAAGCGCTTCAAAACTTCGCATTGGGGCTAGTTGGCCTTTTGAAATGATAGAATAAAAATGCGAAAAAGGTAAGAAAAAACAGGCAGAAAACCACAGGGCACAGAATAAGCGAATAAGTTTAAATTTCATGCGCATATATCCGACTATCCGGAGACATAGGAACAAACGTAAGAAAAAAAATCACACATCTCCACGCCGTGAACGATGCTGAGGGTGCGAGGCACTGGGCCACAAGTTGTGTATTGCCTGTGTGATGAGCGTCATCGTCCGTGCGTGCTGATGCACTCCGAGTTTTAAATGATTTTGAGGTGCAGTAAATGCACGGTAAATGACAAGCATCACACGAAAGGCAATTCGCGCCCCAGTAATTCGAAACCTCGGCAACGTTCACGGCGTAGAGATGTGTGAGTTTTTGTTTTTTGTACCCTTTTAGGTTGCTTGACTCACATATTTTTCGATTATAATGCTGTGTGCACGGACGCCAAAGGACGTCAACGAACATTGCGAGATCGCTGTACACTTCAGTACATACTTTCTATTCAAATTTACGTCTGACGGCCTAGTCTAGTGGTAGCACATTAGATTCCTTGCGGGTTGCGGGAGTCAGCGGTTCAAATCTTGCCGGTGCTGGTTTCCTTTTTTTCTGCGACTCCCTTTGAACCGTTCCTCCATAATGCTGTGTGGAGGGACGCCAACGGACGGACGGACATTGCAAGGTCCTAAGGTGCTTCGCACATAAAACACTGTCAGTGTAACACGCACGCAACTACCAACCAGTGAGTCCTCCTTAAGAAATTCGATTTAAAACACTTTCAGTGTAACACGCCAGCAGCTACCAACCGGTGAGTCCTCATTGAGAAATTCGATTTGACTCCGAGATAGAGACGGAACTCGCTCACTCGGGAGATAATAAAAGCCCGGGAAATTTCGCGTGCACGTGATTTGGGCCTACGCGCTCCCTCGTTCTATTTACCTCGCAAAGATATCGATTTTCTTGATGAGTGCGGACCAGTAGCAGGAGTTTTTTTTTTTTTTTTTTTTCAGCGAAGCTATGTATGGCTCGGATCCCCGGGGGATTATTCTTCTGGAGGCGACAATTTATTTGGCACTGCTTCTCCCCCCGCCGAAAACAGAGCTTGCTATGAAACAGATGCGTGCCCTTTGCTCGGGGCAAGATGAGCGGGAATTGAAGTAGCATCGGTGCACCCAATAGCGGAAATGAGGACGAAAACAGCAAGAGCATGCAACCGTTGCCGTTGCCCACTGAGGTTCGGCCTTGCCAAGCAGCTGCCAATTCGTCCCGGATAAACAACAAGTGGCGTGCTGTTTATCCCACGTGAGCCAATAACGACAATATACAGGGTGTTCATAATTAAGTTTACGTGTTTTTTTTTTAAAATTAGGCACTGGGAGGCGCGCAAAGACCACCTGTGCAACTAAGTTGTCAGGCCAGGGGTGGCAGAAACTGAGATGGCATTTATCTTTTTCGGCATCCCAATTAACTAACATTGAATAATTACCTTTTTGTTTACTGCAGTAAATGGGTATGTTTGTAATGAGAAGTTAGAGGCAGTCGTATTTCTAGACAGTGTCAGTTCGAAGAATTTCTTCTGGCGTGTCTGCGCTCCGAGAAATGCGGCTCCAAATTTTCATTCTCGTTCGCATAATTACGCATGCAAGAAAGTTAGGATCGATGCAAAGCTCCTCGCTGGTGTTACTGTCGTGGTTTGGGGCCGGTGTCGGTTTATAATTAATTGTCATATGCTTCTTTCTTTAAAGCGGGTAGGTTTCAGGTACGGCACGCTGTGAGATATCTGGGTAATAATCGGTGCCTGCATAAGTATTTTCCTTTCCTTCATCCTTGCTCTTCACCTGTACAGGTGTTTTACAAAGTACTCGGAGTGGTCAAATATTTCTGGTATTTTAACGATTGTGATATCGGCTCTGCCGCTTCTTTGTTAGGGACGTGCCAAACATTCTTCTGTGGCTGTTCTCTTCGATTTCATGCGGACCTACTTTAGGGGTGTTTTTTAATTGGCAGCGTGGTGCAATTCATAGTTTCCCAGAAAAGCTTGCACCGGTGACAGCGCCGCGAAAAATTCGAAAATCGATTTTAAATGTTGTGTAGTTAGACGCCATACACTCGGTTTTATTTCTTACTCGGGCACATTTTAGTTTTTTTCTGGGTTTAATCGATGTTTCCATTGGTTTTTGAGAGTGTGGCGTTATTCTTGGGGACCTATTTTTAGCTAGGTGACACAATGTTGGCGCCGGCCTCATTTTCGGCCATCGGCTTCGGTGCTGGCGTTAGATGCGAGCACGGCTGGCGTCCATGCCTGCCGAACATGATCGGGACTACATGCGGCGCGTAGAAAGAACATCACTGCGAGGGTGCGGCGCCTGCTGAAATCGTGTATCCTTTGCTTTCCTCTGCTGTAGCCAGAATTTCTTAGTGAGTATACTGGAGAGGAAAGTGCGCCTTGGAATCCATGTCAGCGTTGGGGAAGGGAAGCGGGAGTGTTTATGGCTTGATGGGAAGACCACAACTGTTTATCGGAATGTTTATCGGATTTTAAGGGCCAACTGCTCGAAACTTTACCTGTCCCAAATGCTCTTTCAACGTGTGGAATGCCCCAGTAGAGTCTCTTGTGACCAAATTTTACAATCCACACACGGAAGTATTTTCATTAAAGTGAAAACAGCCACTTCAGCTGACGCAGCACCTAGCGGAGTGTCGCCACAACTGGCCGCCACTGCGGCGAACATCCGGGTGTGACGTTCAAGTCAAGTCAAGTTAGTCCATCGCTTCTTTTCAGTGGCCATTTTACGTGCGGCCTCACGCAAGTAAAAAAGGTAATTCGGGCCTGTTGTGCGAATAGTTGCTTTCACGCGTTTTGGTAATGTGAGGAGCTGAAGAAGCTGTGGGTGGCCCGGACACGAAGAGCAAATTCGAAGAGTACCGGGGCCGGTCAACGCGAGGCGATGCACCATGGGCGAGCGAGTACGGCAGTTGCACAACGGTGGATTTCGTGGTCGCGACAGTGGCAGCATGGTCTCGGGTGACTCTACAAGCACGCGAGGCGCGTGTACGGCCCACGCGAGACGATACGTTATTGGCGCGGCTGGTAGGTGCGTCGGCGCGCAAACGATTACGGCAGCAGTGCGGCGCACTGCAAGCTCGCGGTTCGGGCGTCTCTACGAGTGCACAATACGGGAGAACGGCCGACGCGAGACGATACGCTGTTGTCACTTTTACCGCGGCCGGTCGGGGCGCGAAGAAGTACAGCACGCGGCGTACAACGCGGAATCGATTCAGTTCAAATAACTTCGTCACAAAATTTCACTCACCATTCCGAAAAAAGCTTAAAAAGGGTAGGAAATTTGGCAGCATTGTGCTCAAGTAAGTTCACTCTTTTGCGATGCCAGCGAAGACACTGCAGTGCTTTCGTCGCTGCATGGCATCATTATCTAAACATTTGGCGCGTGCACCCTGCTAACAGGGACAAAACTGCCCATGTAACGAAAAATAATAAAATTTTGTTATATGAACTTGGATAGGGTGCGCTGAAACGTAGCTCTCACACGCTAGCAAGCATGTGTGAGCAGTTTCCTCCCACAGTAGCTTTTTTTGTTGTTTCTTCCCTCTTAAACGCAGGATGTTTCGATTAGCACAGAGCATATACGCTGTGCGGCGCCCATCTAGCGCTCAACACTGGCGTTTTGTACCTATTTCCTAGGCTTCCAGCTTCGCCACGACGCCTCGCGCCTCGTTTAACCGGTCTCAACCTCTTACAGTTATTCCGCTCACAGCAATAATGGTTCCACGAACTTCCCAACACCTTTTCCCGCATGTTCTAAGCGTTTGGAGAAACGGGTGACCCGAAACACATCGGATGCGTTCTTTCTTTTCGCTGGCAGCCGTGGGAGAATTCGCTGGCTGCGCGCACTCGATTCCTGAGTGTATCGTCACTTCCAGCCGGCCGTAAAGGCCGCCCTATTTTTTCAATTTTAGTTTGAAAAGAGCAGTATTGATATTCTTTTAAGATTCAGTGACGATTGTTTCGGCCTCCAAATTTTCACGTGGCACCTTTCAAAGTAATACTACCGGAAATTGTGCATTTAAGGAGCTCAAAATTTCTTTGCACTTGGCCCCTAAGTGTCTTCGTGGGTTTGTTTTTTCGCTGTGCATTGATATGTCTAGGAGTTAGCCGCTTCGTCCTAAATAGCCTAAAACTCCCTTTCTTTTTTCGCTTCGCATGGAAACTCGAAATTCGATCAATTAGTTCATCCTAAATGCTTCATTGTAAGCAATTAGGAGGACTAGTTCCGGCTTGCGGCCAACAGTACATATTTACACAAGTGCGAACCCACAATGGCTGAGCGGGTAATTTGCCGGTGCGAAAGTTCTAGTGATGGTCTGATACGAAAACACGAACGAAAACACCGCGAAGGCGATGTTTTCATAGCTACACACTTAAAACTTTCTGAGGTTTTCAAACAATTTATTATTTCTAATGTTCGCAAAATAGGAGTCGTTATAATGAGTCACTCCCAAAATTTTATGTCATTTTTAACTACCTGCTGGTCCGCAGAATATTAGGCATAATTGTTCTGGCAGACTTTCAGTAGAAGGCCACGGTTTATTTTTTACTTCTTTAGCTTTAAAACAGCCTGTTTCGTTTTATAATTATATACTTACACACACTTCTGTACGTTCTTGGGGCAAAGTATTTAAATTCATCGCCACGAAAACCGTCCAATCTAAGCCAACGCTGTAGCGGTATAATGGCAGCCCTGATGAGACCTGCGGCCTTGATGTGAGCCGCAGGTCTCACATCAAGCCCGATTCTTCTCTGGTGTATATTATATATAGTAAGAAACTCTATGGCTGCAGTATCATTGTCTTTCTTTCTACAATCTGCCGCTGCTCGGTACAAACCCAGTGGTAGTTTAGAACCGATGACGTACTTCCGCGGATGCTTGATGAGCGTGCCCAACAGCGGACGGCAGGTAGGCCACGGCAAATTGACAAATGAGATTAATAACGCTACCCCGTTAAAAAAGGAAACAGGACGTTGTGGTGCCAAATGAGGAATAATATGTTTTAAGTAACTAGCCCCAAGACGTTTTGTGCTTCACCACGACCATGAAGATGACATACAGCTTCATTTAACCGAAAGGTTCGGGACCCCATATCTTGTCGCAGTTCTGATAAATGGGGACATCGCGGTCGTCACGAAAGAGTAATTGCTTTGCAGAGTACGTTTCAAACGATCTGCGTACCGCATCATAATATGATGTGGCAAGGGCTCTGTGACATCTTTCGAAAAGAAACCCAATATTAACAGTCAGCACGGTGACTTGAAATACCGTAATTGGAAAACCCGCAGATTGGAACAACTGCTCGGGCCTAAAAAACCTTTACAGGGCTTTCACCTGTTGCTGCGTAATGGGGGAGCGATAGACAGATGGCGAATTTGGATTATTTGAGCTCGTCTTAACCATCAGTGCACATTTAAGAAAACGTCAGGAGCAATTTGCTCATTTTTGTGTTTCAAAAGTTTTCGTGTCGCAATGGGATAGACATAAGCTTTGTAAAGCGAGGGACCCATGTTGGACACCTGCCTGACGTGGTTTTATAAGAGTGGATCTGTTATAGCCGCCCGTAATGTGGCGAGTAAAGGCCAGAATACGCGGATGGAACTTTTACCACGAAGTTTGCGCGCCAGAAATTATGACGAGGCAGGATGACCTATGTTTGTTTGGCTGAATGACATGGAACTAACCCACGGTGCCCGCCGACGCACCGCCGCTGGGTGGCTCTCAGTGTGGCTAACTGAAGCTCCTTGCACAGAACATCGCCTCCTGTATTTTAGGACGCAGCCCTTTGGCGGCTGTCTCTGGGCTGAGCCGCGTCGCCGTCGTAACGGAGTGAACGATGGCAAGACCGACGAGTGAAAGAAAAAAAATATTAGCAGTGGCTCAGCTCGGCTATGCCAGGAGATACGTGGCGTGAGATAAGGTTCAGCTGGTTATTCTGAGCTTTCCTGGTTGTCTAGGATCATGCTTACTGCTGCTTCAATGACACACACAAGGTATACGCATTATGTGACGCCTGTGTATTTATCAAGCGCCTCCGGCACCATGTCACCAAGCACCCCAGAGCTAAGCTAGTTCCACAGGCGCACGCCGGTGTTGCTGCTACGGTTGAGCCATCGGTTCCACACCCGGCCACCCCTCGCATGATCATCAAGTGGACCGGTCCGCCACGTGCGGAACGGAGGTCACGAAGACGCTGGGCGCGTGGGGTGTGTGAGAGACGCCGGGCAGCGAGCACCGTTCTGTGCGCCGTGCGACGTCAGTGCGCCTCGTGCATGCGCAGCACGGCTCTCCAGGAGCCACGCGAAACTAGTCAACCTCGGCCAGTGTAGCTCACGCTACAAAAAGCAAATGATGAAAGAAAGCAAAGGCGCAGAGTGTCGCGAAATTGGGAGGGGGGGGGCGGTTCGCCGTGGCGGCGCGAGCCAGCGCTCTCCGAAATTGTGCTGTGGGGGAAGGGAAGGGGGCAGTATGCCGTGCCCGCACGAGGCGCTCGACGTGCCGACGCTTGACGAAAACGTTAGGGGGCCGTGCGCGAGAACAAACTTCCTTATGTTTTGCTTTCGCTTAATACGCAGTTCACGGTCTCTTCCGGAGACTTAATACGTGCCGCCGACGCAGAGGCTCATCATCGCTGCCGTCGAGAGAACACAGGAGTGAGTGCTGCCTCAGTGTACTGATGCTGCGCCCAAATATCGCATTAGGGAGTATCGTAATCGCCAGCCAATTTCTTGCAATGCCAAACGCATCATCCCGGACCCACGAACCAAGCCCTCTCCTTCTACTCCGGCCACTCTCACCCAGGCGCTAGCCTTCACAGCGAGTTAGTCACATTACCGGTTCATCTTGAAGCGACGCGTGGTGGGAAGCGGCAACGTTGGCAAAACGTGCTCCGCCGCGGGTCTGAGTTTTCTAACGCTGGCGAGAACACCGTTACTTCGGTAAATCTCAAACATCGGTTGCCTTGGCAATTAGGCACTAGCCGCTCTCTAGTTCAGTTACGGTCGGGTGATCCCGGTTCAGCTCGGGGCTTCATCTTGCGATATGTGGGCACTGCAGGCGTACCACTCACTCCCATTGAGAAGCGGGCGATGCGTTTGGCATGGTAAAATACTTAAGGCGATGCCCAGAATCAACGGCGGAGTTCATTAAAAAGTAGAAGAAACGCTGCGAAATCAGCTGTAGGGCACAGATTGCAGACGACGATGACGCCCCAGCGGCTGTGTGTTGCCAAGGTTGCGAGGAAGCCACAGTCAAAGCGCCTAAAAAATGTCAGTGGCATTTTGCCAGGTTTAGCCACCGCAGCCGTAAGAAACTAGGCAACACTGTCGATGGGCTCAAGAAAAATGACGTCACTTCCTCCGCACATGTTGCAATTCTTTGGGATGCTAGAGCCCTCTCCTGAGTCATCGCCTCCGGTATTTTTACAATGCCAAACGCATCATTCCGGACCGGCTGACCAAGCCCTCTCCTTCTACTCTGGCCACTATCCCCCAATCGGTAGCCTTCCAAGCACTTCAATCGTGTGACCAGTTCAGCTTGGGGCGACGCGTGGTGGAGATCGGCAACGTTGGCAAAACATGCTCCGCCGCGGCTCTGAGCTTTCTAGCGCTGGCGCGAGCGCCATTTATTTGACAATCTCAAACTTCGGTTGCCTTGGCAACAAGGCACAAACCGCTCTTGAAGTCAGTTATGGTTGCGGGATCCCGGTTCAGCTCGGGGCCCCACCTCGCGACATGTGGGAACTGCAGGCGTACCACTCACTCCCATTGGGAAGTGCACGATGCGTTTGGCATTGTAAAAATACAGGAGGCGATGTCTGAGTATTCTTTCCTCCATGATCGTGGGAATGGTCGTCGTCGTGCCACATTTTGCAAATGGCTTCTTCCCTGCGTACATGTGACTTCCTTTTCTAGCAGACTTATATGAACACAGAGTTTGGTCGGAGCCTACATTCTCCAATTGGCGTTGAACAACGGCACAGGTGGCCGAGAGGATTATGCCTCAACATTATTGAAAATATCTGGGCGGCGCATGAAAACGGTTTAACACTGAGACGCATGATTAGGAGCAACGAGAGATAAGATAAGTTAGTATGGGAGACAAGGTGAAAAAAGCGCAAAAAACACAAGACAAAGTAAAGCCCACACTGGCAGCAGTATGCATTTACTACCCACTGAGTTTAGTTGAATACGAGAACATACAAACCTCGCACACTGCGCACCCTTCAGACGCAGCATATAAAAGGCAACTGTCGCAAACGTACAGGGAACGACACACGCGCTCACCGACCTGGGCGCGTATACCCACGAAACCAATCTTTTCACACGCGTGGAGACGTTACGGCTTTCTTACTGAATGTTGTCTTGAAGATAGGCCAACTCCTTGTTAGGAGGGACACGGGCGGGGAACTGACAAAAGTTCAGTTTTTTTACACAGGCCATCGCCCCCGATGACTAACGTGCGCCGCAGTGCTTGCAGAGTTAAAGCATTTGGGAAGCGGAGGTTCGCTTATACCTAACCTGTATGAATCGTTACTATCAAGGGTGCCTGCCGCAATTAGATGGTGACATCACCCGCTGTTAAGGGTCTTTCCATTAGCATGAATTTCATGCTGTGGTTTTGAACGGCAGAGGCTACCGTCCCAATCCGAAGAAGCCCTTATTGAAATGCATTGTTTTTATCTGCCATTTATTGTGGAGCACTTTACGTTATTTCAGCCATGAGACCAAATATTATTACCCTTGTGCCAGCGACGAGTGCGTGAATGATGCTGCTCTGCGCCGATGTATGGTCGAGGAATGGCACTGTAGTAGGTCGGTGCGACTCTACATCACGTTGGTTGAAGTTATTGCCACGCTAAGGCGGCTGTGGCGTGTCTCGTCTTTCGCGGTAACCACTCGTGCTAACGATATTGTCTCCGCAGAATGACGATGCGCGTGGTAGGAAGAGACAACTATTTGTTCTTACGTTTCGTCTGCGCAGAAAAAAAATCCTTAAATATTTTTCTCCAATGCCGCAGTATTTATTATTGCAGTTCATGTCCATGCGCAAGGTGCACTGCTTCGTAAGCGCTGCGAGCAAGCAAGTAGCAGACACCTCGGTGCCGCCCGATGCCGCGCGACATCTGTACCCTCCTTGCCCCCTCAACACGCATGCGTGCTGCTTGAGCGAGGCGCCGATAGGATGCCCTAGAAGTAGTTCGAGCCGCGCGATTCCGTGTTCCCTCTAATTGTGGTCGTCACAGTACCGGCACGCTCTGTTTCTATGATTACGGCTGTTTCTATTAGAACTGACCAGCAACGTAGCAGCATCAAGTCCAGTTTATTCATTTGCCTCATAAAGATGTGTGTTAGCTCAAGCAAGAAGTGAAAGCAGCTTCACTTTAGATAGTCGAATAGCCAGATGTCCTGTTAGCGTATAGGGAGAAAATTGAGACGTCTAAATGGTGGTTCTGCACGTGCAAAATAATCTGCATTTGTTATATGACATACGCTCTCTCCGTCAACTGTCTAATAAATATGGTGGAGCATCGCAGAAAGCCATCTTGACTACCGCCAGGGCTGTCACTGCGAGCACCCTCACGCACGCCGCAACGGCTTATGAGCGAAGCAAGACTAACGCGAACACCATTCAAGTGTTACATCGGGCAACCCTCCGGACAGTCACTGGCGTACCAAAACATACACCCATTGGTAACCTGGTGGAAGCTGTACCTGTTCCTTCTATTGTAGCCATCATGCAGGAAGCCAAAGCCCAGGCGGACTTCAAAAGACCCCTGACACACCAGGGACACGCCTTAGCTGTGTGAGACGCCAGAGCACCACCGCTACTTCGCGGCTACCGAGTCCCCATAGCACCCTGTTGGCGACCAGCACTTGACACTTCTTCCCATAGCAGACCTATAGAGCGTTGTAATTCATCATTGCGACATTGGCGAATCCGACACCTCCAAAGCGATCGCCTTCAGAATGAACATACAAACACAAGCGTAAACCATGACAGCGAGGGCCTTGCTTGGACACGTACTGGGGCCTTCGTTCTCTCAGGTCACACAACCATACTTGAGTGATTGATTGTTGGGTTGAACGTGCCGACGCTACTCAGGCGATGAGGCGCGCCGTAGTGGAGGGCTCCGGATTCATCTTACCCACCTGGTGATCTTTAACGGGCGCCGACATCTCCAATACACGGGCGCACCACTGTAGTTGGTAGAACACTTTTGAGCGCCGATGCGGAGCTATATGCCATTAACTACGTTGTGTCAGCTATCGCCTTCGATTGCGACCCGCCTCTACCGTCCTCCATACGCATCCTTACAGACTGTCACGAGGCCCTCGCAGCTTTGTGATCACATAAATCCACCGATCCTGGCGTCGATGAAATTCTCTAGTAAATTCCGCTCCTGCATCGGAACAATAAATCATTCCCATCGACTGGGTACCTGGCCATCAACCATTTTCTTCAAGCAACCAGACGGCTCATGAGGCCGCTCAAGCGAGTTCCCTATCCCAACCTCCACTGGTTCCTGGGGTAAGGCCATCTCGGTCACCTTCACCCTCCCCAGTGAAGCGCATCCACCAGCACAAGAAGTGTCGACCCACCCGTCAAAGAGAAAAATTCACGCATCTGCACGAGTGGGCGAAGCACTGGGGATCGTTCTTACCGGAAATCACCCGTAGCATTGCCCACTCGCGCATGTAAATGATTGACAACGCGTGTGTACGGTATATACATTTCTAATCCAATCCAATCCAATTCAATTTAATCCAACCCAATCCAATGCTCCTCGCGCATCCGCACCCCCTGTATACACGGACGTCAATCGCAGGACAAAGCCAGGTCCTAACGTGCTTCGCCCATAAAACCTCCAGCGGGCTACCTCAGAGGCCTAGGACCTCTTCCCCGCTCAGGCGAAATCTTAATGAACAAATTTATGGCAAACGCAGCCTACACACCGAGAACACTTCGCAAGTGCTATACCCCACACCAGCCCCCGGATGTCCTTACTGCCATACCACCACTGCATCCGACCTCAAACACCTTGTTTGGTTTTGTCCAGCCTTTGCCAGCCACCGTACATTTAAAACCCCCAACCACAACCCGATCCACAACAAATTGATGACCGACTAGTATCTGAAATTGCAGTTTACTCAATTAAAATCGGTCTAGCGCGGGGTGTTTGAGTGAGTCTCTCATCGAACGAACTGTCAAGCCTATACGACCTCCTGGACTCTCTTGCGATTGCCATGAACTGGCCCATTACCTGCAGAACTGACCCAGTTATTTACTCTACTGAGCACGACCAGCATTTGTTTACTATCCCTTACCATTCCACCCCATTCCTTTCGTCCATCGTGACCAGTGGTCATCCTTTTCTAATAAAGGCTCTCTCTCTCGCTATCTCTTGAAACAGGTCTTAGCGCTTGCCTGGCAAAGTGTTTATGAATCGGTAATTTCGTCGCGGGGGATTAGCCTTTTAGCCGAGAAATGGCGACCACGCCCTCAGTAAAAAGAATTAACAGAAGAAAAATAAATATACTGCTTTATGCTCTTCGTCCCCAAACATGCTGTGATTCGAGGTTGTCTTCCTCAGGACGAAGCATCGCTGAATATTTCGTTCGTGTCAGCTTAGGCGACTTTTGGCAAAAGCCTCCTCGCGCGACCAGTCACCCCGAATGCAGCGGTGGGGTATGTGGAAGGCGAAGAAGAAGAGAAGATGATCAGGCCAACATCGACCGAAGCGTTCGTCAAACAGGACCGACAAAGATGGGAGCCGAATATTTCGACCACTGCGCCTGGCCTGCTTGACAGCCACCGCTTGATCAAGACAGGCTGCATAATTTTCTTACCTCTTGCCATCACGTTGATCACCGTCGCCACATCCGTACGATACATGCATACGCCAGGCAACAAGGCATTGTTCCCCGCTTCGTCAACACCGAGCAGCGACGAAAGACGGCTAGCGGACGATGGCGCCGAGGTCACTCACTGGCAGTGGCGATGGCCGAGCGGCACACCAGGAGGCGGGCGCAATGATATGCTCACGACGGAACAGATCGAGACGCCTTCGCTGATCATCGATTGGAAGGAACCGACGCTGGTCCCCCATTTCAAGGAACTGGTGGCTGCTCGTGCCGCAGACGAATTCAGCTCGGCCGGAACTTCTGTGACGCCCCCAAAGGCTCAGCTTGCTCCGGGTGCCAACCACAAGTCGGGGCAGTCAAGCGGAGATAAGCACCACGCCGCGGGCGCCTCTGCGCCCTTCCATTTGGACAGGAAGCGTGGCAACAATGATTCGGAGAATGTCCAAGCAACCAGTGGCGCCTCCCAAGGAAGAGGAACCAAAGGACGACCGTATGCACCATTTATTCGTACGCGTGAAGAACAGCCATTCTCCCCTCACGCTTTGGGTCCCTCTAGCAAGCGAGCAACGCGGAAAGCAGAGCGCGGCTGGCCGTCGCAGGGTTACGTGTCCACGAATCGCACGTCCGCTTCGAGCAAAGGGTACCGCTCGCAGACTGCACACAACGGCTCAACTTCTCTGCGCCACCGTCTAAGGCATGGGGACGCAATTAGGACGGCACCGCCACGGCTCCCGGTCTACACGCCGGAGAGATTTTTTAAAAGGGAGACGACGAGACCTCCGGTCAAAGGTGAGCATCGCACGGGCGGGGAATACGAGAGTAAGACGGAAGTAATAGGTCCTCGGCTTAAGACTGACCTACAGAGCACGTCGTCGTTGTATTCATTGGCAGTGACTCTCACGAGATCAAGACTTTGGTGGATGATGCCTGGCACCGAGGGTGCGATATCCTCTGGAGTTCCTTACAACGCGACGAAGCCTTCACAGCTCCGTTCCTCAGCTCGGCCCAATCCGCAGCGGAGGGAGCCCACAGAGGGAGCCACCCAGTACCGCCATCCCGATGCCGCAGGTAGGACGCACACCAGGCTTCCGCTAAGGCCTTCGAAGGCCTCTTGTGGGCTTCAGTCGGAATGTTCCGTGTCATATCAGCGGGTCATATATTCGCCATGATTTGAAGCGCAACAAAAAGACTCGGACGAAGAAAAGAGTAGAAGAGACAGGCGCTAACTTCCAACTATTTTATTCGGCTACGCACGCGCTTATATTCTCTAGGAAAAGAGAGGGCGAGAAATAAGGAGCGTACACACGCAGAGATGATGACAAAAACATATATCTTTACAGCCCGCTTCTCAAAAAACCCACCCACTCTCGTGCCTGCGGTTGTGAGCCACGGTTCAAAGAGATAAGAACACTAAACAAACGCAAGAACAGGGCGGCGAGGGAATTACCGAAGCGTATTATATCAGGGAGAGAGCGAATGCCTGTGTAATTAATATTTCGATTGCGCTGTACAGTAGCGGAATGGGTTTTCTGAAATACGTGCTGTAAACTTATCTGTTTTTGTTATCATCTGTGTATGTGTACGCTCCTTCTTTCTATCCCTCGCTTTTCCTACGGAGTATAAGCACATGCGTAGCCGAATAAAATAGTTCGAAGTGAAAACCCGTGTCGTCTAATCTGTTCTTCGTCCATGTTTTTTTTTTTTTTGCGCTGTGCAAATCATGGCAACCTATTCACCAACTAGCCCAGCAAGAAGTTCTTCTCAGGGCATGTATTCATTTTTTTACTGTTTATTTACTTGCTTATCATACTTCATTCTGTGCGAAAGTAGTGCAGGAGGGGATCAGCACTACAATGCAATGAAAGCAAAGTAACTACTCGTGTTTACACGTGACACACGCAATGTAACAAGAGAAAAAAACGTAGAAAATCGGCGCCAATTAACGGGACCCAGGGTAGGAGAGACATCCTCTGCGTCCCGTTGATTCGCGCAATTTTCCACGTTTTAAACACGCACAAACCAGCCCACTTGCTTCCCGTTCTAAGGTAACAAGAGCGCCGCATGCATACAAATCGGTGAGGGTGTGCATTTTAGAGACGAAAAAAAAAGATGCACCTAAAAGCAGCACATTGGCGTTTGGTCATAAAAAAACGGCTAGAAAAACCATACCTCAGTAGCTCAGGTTCGCACAGAGATGCAGTGTTATATAAGGGACAAGGAAGCCAGAAGGGAAATAAAAGCTTGTCGGGTATGTGCTTTTCGCCCCTAACAATTCCGTTATCTCTTATTTCTCGCCTGCGTGTGTGCCCTTTTGTTGGTGCGTGCGCCAGTAAGTAAAAATGAAATGGAGAAAACTCAGTGCAGCGCAACGAATCGGCGAAAAAGTAGGCCACTTCATGTTACGTTTTCCTTTTTTTGTTCACCTGCGCCTCTCAAGCGCAAGTTTGTGATATCAAACTTGGGACGAATTTCGTCTATCATTAGTCAAACTTCAACAATTTTGTTGTTGGCCAGGAATCTTCGAGGCAATTTGCGCCTTGTTGGTTTTCCGCATTTTTTCTTTGTCTACCGGTATGCCTTTTTCTGCTCCTACTGTCGCGCTCAGAAGCCGGTCAGGCCCTGAGAAGCTTATATATAATTGTTTTCAGTTGTCGGTGCCAAAGAAGTATGCATGAAGAACGCATATTGTTTATCAACAGAGCAAATTTTATCTAAGGAAAAGGATCGGTCCTACCCTCCAGTAACAGAAACGATAACAATGAAGGAGGGGGTTATCTCGACGTTTAAACTCGTAGGAGGCCACTCCAGCTGCTGGAATATAGCAATGTTCCCCGCTTAGTCGGGGTCACCCATTTTGGATTTTTCGGTTCGTTTCAAAGTCTTATTGTCCATTGATGTATGCGGAATGGACGCTCTCGTCAGCGGAACATCCGAGAACGTCATTCATGCCGTGATCGGCCAAATGGGTGAAACTTAGGCTTCTCTTCATGTTAAATTTTACA
Organism: Haemaphysalis longicornis; assembly: GCA_013339765.2. Taxonomy (NCBI): domain Eukaryota; kingdom Metazoa; phylum Arthropoda; class Arachnida; order Ixodida; family Ixodidae; genus Haemaphysalis; species Haemaphysalis longicornis. The sequence goes on from CM023457.1 coordinate 119,152,573, forward strand.
GCGCAATAAAAACACACACAAGAACAAGTAAGGGACATACGCAGTGCTTACTTCCAACTGATACTTTCTTGACACGGGAAACATTTATACATGAAGATATAGTGACACTGCAGCATAAAAGCAGATAAACGAGATATTAAATGCACTACACTTTATCTGCCCGCCGTTGCCTGCTTTTATGCTGTATTTGCTTTTATGCTGTAGTGTCACGATATCTTGCATGTATAAATGTTTCCCGTGTCAATAAATCATCATTTGGAAGTCAGCGCTGCGTATGTCCCTTACTTGTTCTTGTGTGTGTGTGTGTTTTTATTGCGCTGTAAAATTTAACATGTTGAACCAACTAGCCCAGACGTCAACTTTACTAAGTCATATTTCTCTTCTTGGACACGCAGTGGGGTGCCACCAGCGCATTAGTTCCGATGAGCGGCAGTCCGTCAAGCTTGCATGTGTTCCATATCAAAGATTTTTATCATCCTCACAAATACGAAATTCTACAACTGCCATACAATTCCATCCCTGCCACGCAATGCTGGCTCTCTCAAGAAACTCTTTGCGGGGTACAGCAAAGTAGCCCCAAATTGACGCTTTCGGTCCGTACACAGTGTAATCAAGCAAGTTAGCGAGCGGAAATCCTCCGAAGCATGGAACGCGCTTCCGTGTTAGAAACCTTGAGCGAAGGGCGACAGCCACAAAGGGAAACGAAACGGTGGGTACTCTCTCAGTGGAACGCTCCATGGTCACGTGCTTGGGATCTGATCTGCGAGCAACAAAGGGAAATAGACTCTCGAAGCGGATAGTGCGTTCGTACGAGGTACAACGCCGAGAGCATCGGCGGGAATGGAAATGTGGCCGACGATGCGGTGACAGAACGAGAGCCGCGCCCTGCGGCCGAATGTAACCGTCGCTGTTTTGGGAGTGAAGCAGAAGGGGCCTGCAACGCCAAGCACCATTTCGAGCCCCGAACGTCGCCCTTACCCTTCGGCACAGGGGGAAGAGCGGGCAGGTGCCCGGCCGAGCGCAACTGCTGGCGTCGAAAACGGTGATGACACCGCGGCACAGGAACAAAATTCTTCTAAAGTGTTTTGTAGCATGTAGACATACTTTTGTACCTTTGTATCGCCAACACACGTTCGCTGGTTTCACCTTGACAGCGCGTAGTGTATGGTCGATGCATTCTTGTATTTAAAGGGCCCCATTCTGCGAAAACCCGCCGCCGTCGCCTCCGCCGTCGTTGTTGTTGCTGTAGTTGTACGGCAAGAAAATTACCGGCGCTGTAAAAAAGTAATTAAAAAGTGCCTGGCGATTACCAGACTCCCTTATGCGATATTTGGGCGCAGCAGCAGTGCGCTGAGGCAGCCTCACTCGTGGGTTGTCTCGACGGCAGCGATGATGAGCCTCTGCGTCGGCTGCATCGAAGTGAGTCTCAGGGAAGGGACCGCGAACTGCGTCTTAAGCGAACGCACATCATAGTCACGCGCACGCCCCCCTCTCGTTTTTTGCCAAGGGTCGCGCCGCCGAGTGCCTCGTGCGGGGCACAGCATACTGCCCCCTTCGCTCCCCCACCGCACACTTTCGGAGAGCGCTGCCTCGCGCGCGCCACGGCGAACCGCCCTCCCCTCCCGAATTTCACGACACTCTCACTCCTTGGTTTCTTTTATCTTTCGCTTTTTCTTTCACTTGCCATTGTTCACTTAGTTACGCCCACAACGCGGCTCAGCCAAGAGACGGCGCCAAAGCACGGCGCCCAAAAACTGATAAAGGATCCTATGCGATTTAATCCCGGGTCTCCGCAGTAGCAGCCCAATGCTTTACCACAAACAGCCCCAATCTATGCACGTTGCCACCGCTAAAAGAAAATTTGTCGTCGTTTGCTCTTCATGGCACGTACCACATTAAAAGATTGGCCAGGAGTGGGAGGGAAATCTCTGCAGAACATGGATGTGCTCCCGCTTCACAAAATTCACAATTGTAAAGTAGTGGGTGCCGCGTGACGCCTTTGTGTGATCGCCCTTACGTTATCGCGCACCACATTAGGGGAATGTATGGCGTGTGCTGATGCATTTCGCATTCTAAAACGATGAAACAAATGCGGAGAAAGAGACGCAAATTGGATGTTGCAGCCAAGAAGTTGTTCAGTGCGGCGAGGCTTTCTCTTTTAAATGACGTAAGCAGACTGAAGTGCCACGAGTAGTGACCATATATATGGTGGGTATTGTCACTACGGCCACAGAATAAAGCACAATTCAATCATAATGCGGACCGAGCTCGGGGTCGAAGGAAGAATGCCTGTATGAGGACAAAAATGACCAACAATTTAAGCCGAACGCGTAGAAAGCAATACTTCCTTGGTGTAGGCTTCCTTGGTTGACATACGTTTTCTTCGTGCAGCAAAAGACTGGAATGACCTCCCCCACCACATTCCAGCAATCACCTGTCCATCAACATTTATGCATAGCGTCACAAGCCATGTTTCAAACTATTTCATGGCTTTTTTGTACGTTTTTTGTAACCCCACCCCTTATGTAATTATCCTCCGGGGACCTTTAAGGTAATAAAATAAAATCAAGTGAATGAAATGTTTCCCCGGAGGAGAATAATGCCCGCAAACGTACTTCGGCAGAGGAAAAGTAAATACGCTTCAAATACAAAAATGTATAGGGTTGGTGACCTTTGACGTGCTGGGAGATTTTGAGACATTTTATTCAGGCACACGTAAACGAGGGAAAGTGCGACGTCATAGAAATTTATTTATTTATTTATTCACAATACCGCTAAAGGTTCCAGTGGGTTGGGCGCATTACATAGGAGGGTGGCATTTGCACATATATTGCTTAAGAGTAATAAAGAAATCAGAGAGAAAAGAAACAAAAAGGGAATATTCAAACTGAGAATGCAAGTATTACACATATTGTGACCCTGAAAGAGAACGATAATGCAAACTTCCATACATATAACAATAAAAAAAGACACGAATACAATACCAATGGTTGAAATTCTAGCGCGAACACAATGTACCACCGATCAGCACAACAAGAAAAATGAAAATGCAAAGTACGGGGCGAAAAAACAAATTAGAACACGTTTTGAAAGAAGGGAAACAAAAACACATTATGAGAGGAAAGCGTTGGACTAGCTCTTGGATTAGATCCTGAATTTTGCGTTGTCTTTTTGAGAGGAGATATATGATGGTAGATTATTCCAATCGATTATGGCAACGTGGAATGAAAGACCGGGCAAAGGAAGATGAGGCGGCGATTTACGGTTTCACTTTGTAGGAATGGTCGCGGCGTGGAAAAATTGCGGGAGGTGTTCAAAAGAAATCATCCAGGGAAGTGACACATGGTGATAAACCTTATGGAACAGTGATAGGCAGCAACGTTGGCGGCGTTGCTAGATCCGGTAGTTCGGCGCGACGTTTTAGTGCTGTGACGCTAGAATGATGTGAGTAGTCTTAATATATGAAGCGATCTGCACGGTTTTGCAGAGATTCAATATCAGTTATTATGTATGCTTGGTGGGGATCCCAAATGGCTGATGCATATTCTATTTTAGGACGTATTAGTGTACTAAAGGCATGTTTAGGAATGTTAGAAGGAGCATGTTTAAAGTTACGCTTAAGAAAACCGAAAGAGCGATTAGCGGAAGCAAGGGTGTGTTTTATGTGGTAATGCCATGACAGGTCCGGCTGTAAGTGAATTCCCAGATATGTATAAGTATAGACGAGGCCAATGGCAATATTATCAAGCATGTAGGAGGTAGGAACTCGGGAGGCGCGATTAGCAAAGGACATATAATTGTCAACCGTGGAATGTCACCATGGAAGTACGACATCCGAGAGGACCAGCAGACGACGGAAGGCGGAGAGCAGCACAAAACGGAGCTGCTTAGACTTGTCTCGAGCCTCGATTTGCGAGCAACAAAGTGTGTTCTTATTCTTGTTCTTACTCGCATGTGCTCTTATTTTCATCGACAGAATGTCTAGACTTTCGACATGAATTTCAGCGATGCCTGTTGTTGCTCATTTCAGACGTGCCCTACGACGACCCAGACTTTGAATGGGAGACAACGCCGCAGCCACCGGTACAGACGCGCTTGTTTCTTCCTTCTTCAGAGGACAGTGAGACAGAGTCCGAGTATGATTGAGTTGCATTTAAGACGTGGCAATAAATAGTAGCCACGCATTCTTACAATTGTGCGCAATAAACTTTCGGCTGTTGCTGGCACTGATGTGGGCGACTGTAAAATCAATTTGTGCACATTTAAAGCCGCGGAGGTAATTTTCTGTGAAACCTGGGGAGGGGCTAAGCGTGCAGTGTGTAAGCGTATTCTTGGGGCTTGGCATTTTTGTCCGTGGAGATGAAACCGTTGGGGTTAGAAGGAGGGGGGGGGCGGCTTTGCTGTAGACGTGTCGTGTCCCTTTTCACGCAAGCTTCAGCGTCACTGAACCAGCCAAGCCGTTCCGGCACCCAGTTGACCCAACCACAGGAACCAGTGATGGGAGACCCCGTGGTTCAACAGCCCGCCACCTCATCGGAACATACCCAGGAGATGGACTATGATTCTTCTGTGCCTGGAAGTGAAGTGCCAGCACCCTGCGCAAAGCACGCAACGGTCCCCGCACAGAATACGCCGCCCACTAAGAAGGTGAGGGCCACCCCAGATGCTTCCATCGCACCCGCTCCTCCTTGCAGCAGTTCTCGTATCGCTGTTTACCCAACCCCACCCCCTGAACTCTTATTGTGTTCACATCGACCACCAGGTTTGATGTCACCACTATCCCCGTTAAATTAGTTCAACAAGTTATAGACCGGTGCCAAAGGCACCCGGGGTATCAGGGATTCATGATCCATAAGGTGTCCAAGACAATAACCGTCCACCTTGCCAGCCTGGATGACGCTAACAAGGTCTGTGATACCAGCATCCCGATCTCCAGCGATGGTACCGTGACAGTGCACTCTTACTTTGCCTCTGCGCCCAATGTGCAGCGCTGCGTCCTGTACGACTTTGGCGAAAATGACTCCCCTGCGACCATTCTACGTGAGTTAAGGTCCCCCACACATGAGGTTCTGCCTGTCCGCCGTATGGGCAGAAGCAGGGCCTACCTAGTTACCATACAAGGTTGTACTATGCCCGAAAGGTTCTACTACAATGGCTGTGCACTGCACCCAAAGCCTTATCGGCCACGAATCATGTATCGCTGCAGGTGCTTTAAACTAGGTCACCAGCAAAACTACTGTCCGAAGGCAACTGTAGAGCCAGAGAGAATAAATGCCGACGGCAAGCCACGCTATCGTTGCGGGCTTTGCAAGGCTGATGACCACGAAATAACGTCGACAAAGTGCCCCACGAAACAGCGTGCCACAGCCCGCGCTTGCCGCCGGGAAAACAGTTCAGTGAGGGTTACAATAAACAATCGCTCAAGGTCCTGGAAACCATCGAGCGCTCTGCTGTAGAAGATCATGAGGAACCCGTTTCAACAGGTGTTTCGTATTCGGAGATTCTGAGGAAGCGCTGATCCTAAAAAGCACAGCCTCCTAATCATACGCCCCATGTTAACTGAGAGTTGACTGAATCTGCTTTGGTAGATGAAGACCTGGATGCTCACATAGCCCAACTATCTAAACAGATTGAGACACTCCGCCAAAGGAAGGCACGCGTAGCTGGTCTCCGTAAAGAACGGGCTGCAACTCATGCACTGCAAGGTTCTCAAAATGTTCCTTTACGGATGCGAGTCAATGCTCAAAAGGCAACCCCCGATGATACAAGCCATCTGGACAGATATATTTCAAACCCTATCCAGGCTGACCCAACTTTTACAAGCTAGCTTATACCATGGCTAAATGTCCGTCAAGCCATCAACCAGTCATCCTGAAATGTAACTGCAGAGGCCTTTCGAACAAATTAGGAGAAGTAAAAACCAAAATTCACTCTCGTAAACTTCATGTGTGGGCGCTCCTTTTCCAGGAGTCAAACAGGTTGTGCGCTCTCCCTCACTTCATTGGTTACCACAGTCCTTCCATCACGGATAATCGCACTGGCAATGCACCTGGAAAAGCGGTAATATACATTGTCAGTAGTGTTCCTCATTGATCTTCAGTAATGGTGCAACCAAACGCAACAGGTGGTCGTAGTTTTAACTTGCCCAGAAAAAACATCACTTCTTTTCGTGTTTTTTATGGGAGGCCATGCAGACCACGTCTTAACCTGGGTTGGCTCCACCACATCAGGGCTATGTACCCAGGCACTCCCATACTCGTAGGGGGAGACTTCAACGCCCCACACTCTTTATCGGGCTACGAGCAAAGCTCCAAGAGAGGATTACAAGTTCATGACACCTTCACGAGCATGAACTTTTCCTTACTGAACACTCCCGCCGTACCTACCATCCCTTCAACTCGGTCTCATGCTCCGGACCTTACGTGGTGGCTTGGCCCGGGAATCCCTCCTGGAATCCGGAGCCAGACGCTTGGGCGAGCGACCATTCTCCAATTTGATTGGCTTGCACATGAAGAAGTTACAAAAACTTCGTCGCCAGGTCAGAATTCTTCACTGCGACAAAGTCCGCTCTGACGAACGAGCTTCTTCACTAACTGCCGAGAACCTAATTTCTACGCTGCAGTCCGTACTCACCGACAGCACTATACATACCACCGGGAACGAGGATCAACCGAAGCCCAATATGCACCTCCTTAAACTTTGGGCAGAGCGTCACCGAGCAGAGATTTTGCCAATCGCCACCCTACGCAACTCAATGCTCGTGTCACGGCAAACCGTATCGCGGCACAAGCGCGACACTACGGGAAGCAGTTGTCACGTCGCCGTTGGCATGACTGGTGCTCTGGCCTTGGCTCTGGCACTGGAAACAAGGCCTGATGGCGGACCTTCCAAGCCATGGAGAGGAGTGGCAGCCTGGCTGACCCATCAGCTAGCATTCGCCTGGCTCTCAACATCAGCCCAGAGGAGTTTGCGGACAGAGCAGCCGTGAGTTTCTTTCCCAACTACCAACAACCTCCGGCCGCCCCTCCGTCGGCTGTGGTACTGGACGAATCGGGTATAACCGAACCGTTTACGATGGCCGAGCTCATCGCGCCCATTGAAGAATCAAAAGCACCCCTCTTCTCCAGGGTATGATGAAATCCCGTATGAGCTGTCCAAAAACTTGAGGGGGAGACCTTGGACGCACTACTCCGTTCGTTGAATGATGTGTGGGCGAAAGGTGTCATTCCACCCGAGTGGAAACACTCCGTGGTAGTGCCTATCCCCAAACCCGGAAAACCACCCACGGGTAATAATTGCACTAAGACCTATTTCTTTGACACCGACAATATGCAAGATATTTGAGCGAATAGTGGCCACTCGATTATCCTGGTGGCTGGAGAACAACAGGAAATACCATCCTGCTCAGATTGGCTTCAGACAGCACCTAGGTACAAAGGATGGACTCTCTATTCTGGCTGATGATATCTTGCATGTTTCACACCACAGCCATCTTGTGCGGACTGTGGTGGCCACCGACATTTCTAAGGCCTATGACAACGTGGACCACAGGACAATACTCAGAAACATGGAGTCCTTAGGGATTCCTCTTCATGTATCCAAAGTGGTACACTCCTTCCTGTGCTCAAGGACATTTTCTGTACTAGTGGATGGGAAGCCGGTCGGCCTGTTTACATCGAATTGTGGGGTACCGCAAGGTTCCGTGCTAGCACCGCTGCTCTTCAACATCGTATTTGTACCCTTGGCATGGAAGTTACAAGACATCCCTTTCGTGAGATTTCTCATCTACGCGGATGATGTCACAGTGTGGTCCACAAATCGCGACCTCGGTTACAGTGCCGTCATCTCCAGCAAGCCCTAGATGTTTTTCATGCCTTTGCGGAATCAGCCGGTTTAGAAATTTCAGCTGAGAAGTCATGCTACGTACAAGTGGCTAATAAGTCAGGAAGGAAGTTAACCTCCATGGCTAACTTTGAACTTAAAATTGGTTAAGGCTGCCATACCAGCCAAAGAAGAGCTGCGGGTGCTCGGACTTCTGATCCACCAGTCGGGTTCTGGTATTCACTGGCTCCGAAAGGCACGGAAGGACTCCTCGACAACCTTGCACTTGATCCGCCGGATTGCAACGCGTAGTGGAGGAGCCCGCACAGAGATGGCCAAAGACTCGTACGTGCTGTTCTCCAGCCGCGCCTACTCTATCAGGCACAATTTCACAGACTTACCATGCAACAATGGGCGCAACTTGAGGGTATAAACAGAGAAGCTATGCGCACCATCACGGCACTTCCTCGTCTTACCCCGATACCCATCTTATAGGAACACGCCCAGCTCAATACTATAATGGAGCTTATAAACCAGCGCGAAGAAGGAAGGAAGCTCAAGCGTTTGTATATTCTAGTGGTCACAGCGCTTGATTCACATTTTTGTCATGAGTCCCCCGTCACTTCAACATTAGACGATCTTCACGTCCGGTACACGACAAGGGCAACCAATAAGACGACGAAGCTTCGTCGCCGTGACCAGCCAGCGCCAACCTCCGATGCCACAGTCCCGGAAGGCCACTGCGTACTGTACACAGACGCAGCTCTTCTGCCAGACAGAGGACGGACGGCTTTCGTCAGTACCACGCATTCGGAAATCAAAGGCTCGCGCTGTTACACTACCGACACTCCGGACCCACTGCTACTGTTGCTCCAGGCTGTACATGACCCTGACAATGCTGCACGTGCACTCCATAACATCACGGAGGTGCATATATACACAGACTCGCTCAGTGCTGTGAAGCATCTGAAGCAAGTAAAGAAGACACCTCTGATCTGCCAGCAGATTCACAGCCTCCACAGAGCATCAGAGCTAACGATCCGTGTACATTGGCTACAGGGGAACGGTCAGAATATACTGAATCAATTAGCGGACCATATTTCCCGCTCTTCGTTCCCCCCTGAATCCTCCCCTAGCCCCTTTCCTTGTGATCCGCGTTCCCGTCTCTTAGCCCGGAAATCTCTCTTGAGAAGGGACACACGTGCCCTAATTTCCCCGTGTGTCTGCTCACGGCCCCCTAATCTTTCCCGGGTTGAGGAAGTTTCTCTCAGGAGGCTTCGGGCTGGGGTGTCCCTCACACGTTCCGTCACTTGGACTAGGGGTCACTCACAAGGCGACCCACGATCGTGTCCCAAGTGTCCATCTCCGGTGGTTGAAGCCGATGCCAAGCATCTTTTGTGGACGTGCGCGGGAACAAGGACAGCTCGAGACGATGCGCCCAGAAAGGTTGGTCTCCGGTGGGATAAACCGGATGACTACAACCGCTGGGTGCAGGAAGATAAATACTGCAGGTCGCTGATGGACTTGCTGCACGCAACTGGACTGCATGCATACCTGTAGACTCGAAAACCTATCGGTTTCGTGACCATCTGTGCTCTTGGCAGCCCTCTCTCCCTACTTTCTTCTCTTTCTCGTGCCTTCCTTACTTTCTTCTCTCCTCCCATCTTTAACATGCCCTCTCATATGCCACGCGGCAAAAACTCGAAGTAAAAAAAAGTATGACAATCAACTTACAAGTAACTTACAAGTAGCCTGCCTGTGTGTTCGGCTTAAACGCACCCGCCGAACGCGCTGTGCGTTCGGCGGAGTAAATTTCCCGCTTTTGCCTCTGTGGTTGTGTTGGAAACGAATATTTACGGTTGTATGTTGGTACAAGATCTTCCATGGCGCATTACGCCATGGAAGATCAACAGAAGAAGACGACGCTGTGAACATCCGGATTCCAACCGCAGCTCTAGGCATCAGGAATTTAATATGGAACTTCTGCACCACAGCGGCCTGACTTTTGAGTTTTAATGCGTGAAAATCTTTGCCAAGTACGTGCACAACCAGCCCCTGCATTCATAAAAAATGCATAATTGGCGGAAGTAACACATGATTCCTTATGACAGCCTAAAATGGAGATAATGGGTAGAACCGAATTTTGAACAACAAAAAATAAGAAAGAAAGAAAAAAGAAAACTTTGCAAAAGGGTTCTGACGCCAACAAAAATATGGGTGTTTTCCATCTTCACTAAAGACGAAGACTAAACAGAAAACCCCGGCAAGGAACTGTTGAAGTACGAATAAAAAAATTGGCGCAGCTTGCCCTAGTGGTGCAAGGTTGGAGAAGCAGCAGACCTTGCGGCGCATCTCCCTTCGTCGAGGCACGGCTGGTGCCCCTCGTATTTATTTCCGAACTTGCCGCTGAATGTTCTCCGGGACTGGCAAGCCGCGATCGTTTGCTCGCAGGCCTTCACATCTCTCCCACAGTGGAGCGCATTAGGCATGCCCAAGAACCCGCGGTATCTCGAAAGAGAAAGCCCGTAATACAAACCGAAAGGATATGATTTGCGCCGCGAATGCGATGAAGACCGCAAATGCAGGGATACTGTCAGTTTGTGTTTCTGGGGATAGAAAACAGCGTTCGTTTTCCCGCCTGGCAATTCTAGTGTAGTGAACGGCTCTGCTGTGTTCTAGAGACACTCATGCGAAGCGCAGGGGTAAGGGATGACGCGCGATGGTGAGCCAAGCAGGCAGTCTTCATTTAAAGCGAGACAAACAAAGGTCATGGCGAACAAACTTTGCACAATTCCACCAAAGCATACGTCCCGCCATTGATCAATCCTGAAGAGGATTTCCCCGGTTTTCTTTCTTTTTCGTGTGATGGCCTCCACCGTTATGATATGCAGATCTTAGCATTATTAAGACGCATGAAGGCTTTGTTAATCGCGGAATTTGCATCAATGCAATCACCTTTTCAGGCAATGTAGCTTTGAAAACTAACACGAGGAAGTGACATAGTCTTTTTTCAGACTATTGTAATCTGCATTATCAAGAAATGCTACTCACTTTTCCTTGGGGCACTTTTCCACGCACATCCAGACTGACTCAGAAGTCTTCTCCAGCAGCCTGCAAAATTTTAAAAAATTACCGGGCCATCTCCACTAACGTGAAACCTGGGGATCGGCGAAGCATGCAGTGTATAAGTGCGTCATTGGTGCCTTGGCGTTTTTGGCAACGGAGATGACACCGTTGGGAAATAGAGGTATACAGCTTTGCTGTAAAGCGTTTCCGGTCTTTGAAGCACGAAGCTGTCTAGGCGAGGCATAAACGAGTGTCCCGGTGTTTTTTAGCACGCGTCTACGTTCCATAGCGAGACGTACACAAGTTCCGGGTGTTTAGTACCGTAACTAGATGAGACGATGATTACGACGACGACGACGAAAGGAGACGCCAACAGCCCCAGCCCCTAAGGGGCGTCGCCCCTAATAACAAGAAAATTCACAATGACTGCACGGTATATAGCGAGAAGCATTGAATGCCGTCAGTGGAGGGGGGCTCTTTTCTGCGCTCGGTTGGAGTTTCCGGGAACACCCGACTGGTCCGCTTTTCTTTGACTGGATATGCAAGTGAGGTATCACTCTTCGGTTTCGCAAATCATCGGCAGCCACTTCTATGAGAAGAACTGGCTTCATATAAAGAATGGACCTGTGCCTTCAAATGTCTGCGGTCAGATGGTTGCATGATCTCAGTGTGTGAGGACCCACAATTATGCACAGGACAAAATTAAAAGATGGCCTGCGCGTTCTGAACCTTTTTTTCTTTTTAGAAAACCGGGTGAGAAGTGAATGAGGAGGTAGCATGAGAGCACAAAGTGAGCATCAGGTGAGCGCCATCTACACGAGAGCAGAGATGAACATCAAAGAGGCTGTATAGCATTTCTGGTACAGCGGCAGCCTTCCCCGGCGCTCACAAAAATGTAAACGCCGGTGACCCGTTTGATAGCGTCCCTATCGAAGCGTCCCTACCTTTGTATTGCAATGAATATGAATTTCTAAACGAGTCTTTCTTGTGACTAAAAGGATGCCACTGTGCGCATGTGCGCGTAAAGCTATATTGATCCGTAGGATTTTTTTCCAGTAAACTAGTTGTGAATCTGCGCCTGTCTTTTTGTCCTTCATACGTCCCGTCCATTTGCGCAGTTTTTCCTGTAACTATGCAGCACGAACTAGCCTAACAACATTATGTACTGTGACGCCTTTGATTTTATTCTTTGCGCCACAGGAGGAAATGCGCCTTCACGAACGTGCGGGCATACATACCTCACCAAGGGCCTGTGCCAGAACCTGATTTCATCCTTTGTCGGCACGCAGTGCCCAGCGTGGCTCTGCTAGTGTGGCAAAGATTTTCAGTTGACGAGAATTTTCAACGTGGCTGCGTCATGAACGGCCCCGTATACGTCACGAGGGACTCCGCTTGATTGGCCGACAAGGCCAGCACCCCTCCTCCAACGAGCGTGCCTTTCCTCCGGCTCAAAAGTACACTTTCTTTGATTAATTTTTATTACTGCCGTGTTCACCGATGTTTCTCCCTTTCCTTTCCTGCGTACTGTTTCCCCATTTCCCGTAGAGCAGGGATCCAGCGCACTACAGGTGGTCTTGGTGTTCGTCCCATAACAAGACGACATAGCCATGATGGTCATGTCTTGGTAAAGCGGTGACATTTCTCTCTATACGGTATTTTCCAGAAGGTGTTGCCAAGTTTATGTGTAATAAATGTCTCAGTACTGTCCTTACGGGAGGTACCGTTTCAGTTTGTTTACGGCAGATACCGTTTGACGCTGAGAAAAAGGTGCGCTGTGTAGCTTGTGAGCAATGGGCATGGGGTTCTACAGCGAAGCTGTATATGCCTGGGCGAAACGTCCGTTGCGCCCAATCGGGCCCTTCGCAGAAAACATTGCGCATGCGCGAGAAATACGATGTTAAAGATGATTTAGAAGGAAGAGCCGAGTTAATGTCCGCGTTTTTCACCTCGGATTAACACGTGCTGGGGCATTGACAAATGTAGTGCGAAAAGAAAAATATGAACCTAAAACACGCAAAGTTGAAAAATACTGTTCGCGCAGGTTGAATAACGGTGCTCTATTGGTGCATTTGAAAAGCCACATTTCCCAACTTCGTTGCCGTAATTAAGCCACTCGTAAATCTGATTTGCAGGGAAAGAAATCGCTCAATTTGTGTGTTACGGTTCATATATTCGTAATTGCGTTTCATCTGTCCATGACGGTACGCAGGCTCTCGCGGCGGCGTCGTGGACTGCAGACGCGACAAGTGTGAACGGAGCAAGAGGAGAGCGAAGGTGTGGTTCCTTGGCAGCGTAGCATAGCCTGCATGCGCCAAGTGTGTGGGAGAGAGGAGAGAGGTAGTCTGCCACGGCCACTCTGCAAGCAACACTGCGGAAGACGGGGCCCACGACGCCGTGCGCAGGCTACAACGTCGGCTGCACCCTACTGTTTGGGGTAGCCCTTTGGAGAAGCCGCATGGGCGGTATTTAAAGGGACATTCGGACAAACCCCGGTAAAACGTGCCCTCGCCTTCATTGCCCGGCATGAAAGTGCGCGTAAAGGGACACATCATTGCGTAACTCGGTTTAGAAACACTTCAATGTACCCGTCCGATACAGCTCAAGATACACACCGCCTCTTTTAGGCTTCGCTGGTCAATCAGCACAAGCTCAATAAGCACAAAGCCAAAGCTGGTTTTATGATACGTTATAACGGATTGTGCGAGGCGTCAGTAGAAGTGTTTTAACAAGTGTGTTTTCAATGAGTACGTGCACGTTTAACAGAGCACAGAGGTATGATTAACGTTTTGTTAGTTTATGCAAGCTTTCTCAGCGATGTTTTGCTTTATTCAAGCAGTTGTACTGATTGATTAAAGCTTAAACGAACTTCTTTGCTTGATCAAGCAATACCTCTGCAGCAATTTTATCGACAGAAATCGCAGCGCCGAAGGGTGTCGACAAGCCGGCTAGTGTACTGTCCTGCTAACATAGCGTGCGACAAAGTGCGGAATGTGCGTCACTCACTTCCTGCTGCGCATGTCCTGTCCGGAGAGAGGCACCCCGATGAGTTTCACCTTTCGGTTGTCGAAGCCGCACAAGTTGCCGAAGCTGTCTGACCGGTGCAGCAGGCGCGCGTAGTCTCGCCTCGAGGCCGCCGCTATCGCCACACATAGCTGCGCGGAGGACACCAGGGCGGCACGCACTGAGTGCGAGAGAGAGATAAGGTTACAGAGAATCGGCCTATTTCCTCCTATTGTTCCGCGCCGCCGCCTTGGTCGTTAGTCAGTTCGCATCACGTGGCATTTGTATACACTGCGACGGTTCATGGGCGCCGCCATTTTGTTGTTTAGGCGTTTTAGTCGGTCAACTCTGGCAGGCTTAGCTGGTCCGCTTTCTTCTGCGGCTGCGCGCGACTGACATTGTTCCGAACGCGAATGAAAGATAACGCGTCTAGCAACATTTCAGCAGCAGAAGTGTGTCCGAAGATGCAGTTTGGTGCCTCTTCGGCCGTGTTGTTAACAATCGACACGGTAGAACTTAGCGGTGAGGCCGTAAGACCAGCAATCTCGCAACACTGATAAACGCTAAAATGGCCACCATTGCTGTCTTGCGTGCCGCCGTGGCGGTATTCTTATACCTTATTTAGTGACACTAGGCATAGCATCTCCCGCCTGTTGCGTTAGCAACGTCATCCTGGTAACCCATGTTTGACAGTCACTATTACTACTTTAAATTCCCTGCTTCTCTACGCGGCTAGAACGATCAAATGTCGCTCACTAAAATGTGTTCAAGCTATGTTACGTATTAACAAGTGGTAAACAACACTCTTCTATCGAAATTTAAAAAAATGCTCTGTGAAAAACATGTCGAATACGATCAAAATGCATGATTCTGACACAAAACTACGACAGAGCGCCAGTAATGTTTCATATTTAAATATTGTTGTTGATGCACATTATTTGAACGGCATCCAGCTATATCAGTTGGCGTGTCTCATGTTCATTATTCAATATAATGTGAGGCGAAGGCACGGTACGGCAGAGAACGGTTTATTAGAGCAACCGCAATCAAGCTTTCAGTCCGAATCTCTCATGACGATGATAGGGAGATGATGAAGTAGAAGAATCTCCCAACCGGTAAAATGAGGATGAGTATGCACAACAAGTGAAGCAGACCATCTGGGGAGCATACGTGGCAGTTCTCACAATAATTCCCTCTCGAACGAAGGCGACCTCCTGGTCGCCATTAAATGCACGTGTCGACGGGTGAAGGGCTTGAGTGAGGAAACGTGCACTGTTTCAGTTCCATGACGGCGGCGATTACTACTGGGCATGGTTGGTGTGATGCGGTAGTTCACCAGTGACGTTTCTTAGAGAACGATGCAAAGGCCGAAAAAAGATTGCACAAATTTCTCAGGGAGGCCAGGTACTCGCACGGGAGTCCACAGCAATGCCTCATCGCCGGGTCTGTAACGTTCTGAACACTGTCATAGCGACTTTCGCAGTCGGGCTGGCTACTTTCAGTACGCTTTCTGGCGAGTTGACGGCAGTGTTGTAGCCGAGAAACGAAGTTTCCTTATAAGAAATCAGAGGCGGACTCTGGGTTGAAGAACACGACGCCTAGCCCAAAAGAAGATTACCGGCCTAAGACAAGAAAAAACGGAGAGTGTCCAGTAGTTCGTTTAATATCGGTGTTGTAGGCGAATGTGACAAAGGGAAGAATTGTTCCAATTACGGTTATCAGACTGGATGTACGTAGGTGTCATGTCAAATAAGGTGCGATGAAACCGTTCAGTGGGCCCATTTGTCTGAGGGGGGTAGCTGGATGTCATCTTGTGAATTGCATTAGATGCGCGAAGTACTTCTGCGAGGACGCTGGAGAGACAGTTCTTACCGCGGTCACTCAGAAGAACACGTGGTACGCCGTGGCGCAAACGTATTGTGCACAAGAAGTCGGCAACCTCATGTGTGGAGCCAGAACTAACGGTAGTGTCTCGGCATATCGCTTCAAATGGTCAAACGCGGTAATCGTCCAACGGTAGCCAGCAGTAGTTGAAGGCAGGGGCCCATACAAGTCAATGCCGACAACTTCGAAAAGCTTGGATGAGCACGGTAGTGGCTAGAGAAGTCCGGCAGGAGAAGACGTAGGGTGTTTGCGCCGCTGACAAGAAGTACACGAAGCCAGGTATCGCGCGACACTGGTGGAGAGGCCAGGCCAAAAGCGGCGGCTACGGACACGATCGTATGTCGTGTGAAAGGCCAGGTGGCTTGCCGTCGCATCCTCATGCAGGTCGGCCAAGATTCTTGAGTGTGGTGAGCGCGGTACGACTCGGACTCATTTGTCACCAGAAGGATGGTAGTTGCACCGGTACAGTATGTATCGCACGACCTTTAACTTAAAGTTGAGGACACAAATGGCTGTTCGGTGGCTCTGTAGATCCGGTCAGGCGATGGATAAGTGTCCGACAGTACATGTCCCCACGTTTAACGGTTCCAAGGTCGCAGGGAAGGTCAGGAATGACATAGTCGACCAGAGCAACGGGGAAGTCATTGCTATATGAAGGCGGAGCCTCGCTGCCCGAGGATGTCACCAGGGGGCAAAGCGAAAGTGCGTCCGGAATGACTGTAAATGGGCGGCCGTATAGGTAGGGACGGAATTTCTGGACCGCCCAAGCAACAGCGAGACATTCCTGCTCTGTGATAATATAATTCCTTTCGGCAGGTGTAAGGAAACGACTAGCACATGTTACAACCCGCTCACGGTGGCCTGTATTGAGTTGGAGAAGGACGGCGCCGACACCATGTGCACTAGCATCCGTGTGGAGAACGGTGGGCCTCGATTCGTCAAATTGGCACAGGACTGGCCCTGACGTGAGTGCAGACTTCAGCTTTTGGAATGCCTCTTCGCACGCATCGTTCAAAGTGAAAGGAGATCCGCTTCGAAGGAGCTCGTGAAGGGGGGAAGAAATCGTGGCGATGTTTTGAACGGAACGTCAGAAATACGACGCCAAGGTAAGGAAGCTGCCAAGGTCTTTCTGATGCAAGGGGCGAGGAAAGTTTGCAACAGCTAGCTATCTTGTCCGGGTCTGGTCGCACGCCATCCTTACTAACAACATGCCCCAACACTTTGATGCTCTTCCATGCGAAATGACATTTCTTGGCATTCAGCTGAAGGCCTGCATTAGACAGGCATGTGAGAACCACGTCCAGGCGCTGTGCATTTTTGTGCAATGCACTTCTGTATATTTACCCTTGATGTCTATTTATACTGTCAATGTGACAATTTGTGTACACCTCCACTCCTGCTTGGGCCACCTATGGCCCGCAGTATTGAATAAATAAATAAAAATAAATAAATAAATAAATAAATAAATCTTCAACATGACATCCACAGAACGTCCAAGTAGGTTGTGGCCTTCTCATCCCCCGTACTAATTTTCCGCCCTGAGTGGTGCAGCCCACTTGCAGGCCCTCGGCGGCTGTTCGCCTTTCGGGTGCCAACCATTTTGCAAGAACCATTTTGCAAGAAAAGAAAGCTCAACAAACCATCGGAAGGTTGTGCAGAGCGTGCCTATTGGCGGTGAGTTGTTTGCGTGGCGCCCTCTGGCTCTGATGTCGGCTTGGGGACTCCCGCCGCTGTCGTCTGCTACACTCCGCTTTTGGGAGGCAGCAGTCCTGCGCTAGAAAACCCCTGCTTTGAAGCTTTAAGTGCATTGAAAAGCGAATTTCTAGTAATTCACTAATTTTGTTGGCTTCTGACACATCTGAATAATTTCAAGCTGTATCCCCCACAAATTTGAAACACACGATGAAAGAGACAACAACTTTCTTCACAGTATCGGTCAGAAGATCGGGTGTAACTCGTCTTTTCTTGTTTATTCGCAAGGTTCAACGCTCAGAGCTCCTCGATAAGTATTCAAAATGCGTACGCTTCTATACAGTATTTTGAGATGCTCTTATGGAGACTAAACAGTCTGTAATGCTACGCACCAAGCAGCGGGCCCCTATTCCCACATAGCACAGCAGCAAATAAAGCGGCTGTCTTCGATTCTTTCGTTGACTTGTATCAGACGAATGTTTTTTTTTCTGTGCCCAACGCATTAATTTTTCTGCACCGTTACGAACTGTCTTATTAATAGGTTTGGGGTTGTTTGGGAGGCTCACAAAGATCGTGTGGATATTTTCTTCAGGCTATTGGCGGTGAGCGCAACCACGGGCGGCGCAGCGAAGCGCGCCGTGGACGTCGGCTTTAGGGATCTCGCATTTTGTCGTCTGCTTCACTCAGGCTCGCTCTCCCTGCTGTTTCTTTGAGCTCGGTGACATCTGATGCTTGTTCGCAGCAGATTTGGCGTGTGCGTAACTTTTTATCATAATAAAGCTTTTTAAGTCGCATTAACACCAGCGGGAGGCACTATTTAAAGTATAGGTTTTGATACCGCTCGGAAAAGAAACATTGCCGCCGGTGCGCCCCTTGTTATTGCCCAAGCCGGCCCTGTGCGGCGCCTGCGAAGAGTCGGAAGTAAGCGTTCAGCTTCAGGGTTCAGAAATCTTTAGAACAAAGGGAGCCGTCAGCTGCTAATAACCCGACAACAGCGGAAATGCAAGACCAAAACACAATACACAGGCCCTTCGGGCTGCTCGGATTTGGCAGAAAGCATTTCCGATTCCGGTAATCATATGTAAGGAAAAAACAACAGTTTTTTTTTTTTGCAACCTCGCCGAACGATCGAAGGTACTATATCCATCACTGTACGTTGTAATAGCTTGAAGTATGCCGGACATGCACATCGACCGCAAAAACCTGTAGGTTGAGTTCCTAAATAACCCACTGTGTGTATTAGGCGCGTGCTGGTTTTATTACCAGTCTTCTAACCAGTATGGAGTTTTATTGAGCAAAACGAGTCACGTCTACGGTAAAGATACAGTCACCCCTATGTAAGACCAGGATCGAGAAATATTCGGTACATTTCCACAGCCTTAATCTCCCCACTAATCAGATTTATGCGTCCTAGGAAAACTTGCGCTCAAGAGGAAGAGGGGGGAGGAGAAACTGTATTTAACTAGTAAAATCGACTGATTAATGGGCCGGGTCCTCAGTCCAGGACAAGAGAGTAAGAGTAATTTTCTTCGATTCATAGGAACGCCATCCCGAGTAGACTAGGATTTGTTCTTTACGCCTGGCAGGAGTGGCCACACCCCCATAACAGCTCTGTTTGGAAAAACATTTTCAGCTCTGTTTGGAACATAAGATCTGTTTTGGAACTTCATCGGTTCGATTCGTGCAATATATGCACGTATATTATATATTGCGTTCGTAGCTCTTCAACACCGTAATCATGTCATAATTGTTATGATAACGATGGTTACGGTAAGAAATTCGGAGGCACAAAAGCCGCCTTCGAGTACTCGGGACAACGTACGTTGCCTGGAGCGTGATCGTGGTGGCGTAGCACAAACCTTCTCATTCTATTTGCATGTGAATAAACAAAGTACGCTGCGAATATACATCTTATTGCACGCAGCCATAACGAAAGTGAATGCCATACAGCCTGAGAAGTTACCCACACGATCTTTGTGTTCCTCCCCAGCATCCCAAAATCTACTAATAAACACCTGTGACGGTGCGGAAAATTAATGCGTTGGGCAGAGTAAAAAAACCAAAAAAACATCAACCTGATACAAGCCAACAACGAAAGAAGTAGAAGACAGCCGCTTTATTTCCTGCAGTGCAATACGCGTGTAGGGGTCCTCTGCTTGGCGCGTAGCATTAGATTGTTCAGTATTCATAAGAGCATCCCAAAAATACTGCAGGGAAGCCTACGCATTTTGAATACTTATCGAGGAGCTCTGAGCGCTGAACCTCGCATATAAGCTAGAAAGGACAAGTTACACACGATCTTCTGACCGATGCTCTTAAGAAAGTTGTTCTCTCTCCCTTGGTGTGTTGCATACTTGTGGGGGATACAGCTTGGAATTATTCATGTGTGTCAGAAGCTAGTAAAAATACCTCAATTACTAGAAATACGCTTTTTGATGCACTAAAGCACCAAAGCGGGCGATTCGTAGCACAGGCGCTGCTTCCCCTCACAAGCGGAGTGTAGGCAGACGACAGCGGAGCGAGTCCCTCAGTCCACGTCAGAGCCAGGGTGGGCCACTCAAACATCTCACCGCCAATAGGGCATACATTCCCTTCTTGACAAATTGGCTTTCCTTATGGCTGCATGCAAGAAAATGCATAGTTGCAGCCTGAGTTGTTTATTCACATCCAAACACAACGAGAAGGTTTGTGATGCGCCACCGTGATCGCGCCTGAGATAACCTTGTCCAGAGTACTCGAAGGCCGCTTTTGTGCCCCGAATTTCTATCGTAACCATCATTATCATAACGAACTGACCCTCAACCTGAGCAGTTACGAGATGAATACGGGTTTGAAGGCTTGTTATATAGTCGCTAATGAATGCAATAAGTAGGAAACCTGCATACATAACAAGAACGAAACCGATGAATATTTCCAAGCAGCTCGTTATTGTTTTCCAACTTTTATTTCCAGGCGTAAAGAAGAAAATTGTTCTTACTCTCTTGTCCTGGACTGACGACCGCCCACTAATCATCTCGATTTTACGGTTAAATAAAGTTTTTTTTCTCTACCTCCACCTCCTCCTCCTCTTGAGTGCAGCTTTCCTGTAACGCATATCTGAATATTGATAAGATATGGCTGTGGGAAATGTAACGAAATATCCCTCCAGCTCCGAACAAACATAGTGTTACTGTGTTTTTACTGTACATGGCTCGTTTTGCTCAATTACCCTCCATACTGGTTAGAAGCCTGTATAACCAGCCCGCGCCTCTACACACAGTGGGTTATTTGGAACTCAGCCTACAGT
Source organism: Haemaphysalis longicornis (assembly GCA_013339765.2). Classification (NCBI taxonomy): domain Eukaryota; kingdom Metazoa; phylum Arthropoda; class Arachnida; order Ixodida; family Ixodidae; genus Haemaphysalis; species Haemaphysalis longicornis. The sequence goes on from CM023457.1 coordinate 119,173,322, forward strand.
TTTTGTGGCCCATAGTTCATGTCGGCACACTTTCATGCCATGACAACGTAAAGTAATGTCATACGATACTTTCGAGCGTTCGTCAAAGTTGCAAAAACTAATTTACATTACATGCGATTACCGGGAATCGTAACGCCTTCTGCCAAAGCCAACAGCCGCGACGGCCTGGAATTTGTTTTGGTCTGGTATTTTCGTTGTTGTCGGCTACTAGCAGATGGATGTTCCCTTTGTTCGAAATATTGCTTGCAACAGAAGCCGACGCCTAGCACCGACTCTTCGCGCTGCGCACAAGACCGGCTTCGCGGAGAATGGGGCGACGCCGGCAATGTTTCTTCTGTAGCGGTATCGAAAACTATGCGTTAAATCACGCCTTAAGCTAGTGTAGGCGATTTTAAGTCTATTCTTATAATAAAAAGTTACGCACACGCAAAATGTGGTGCGGACAAGCATCACACGTCAACCGAGCGCAAAGAAGCAGCAGGAAGAGCGAGCCCGAGTGAAGCAGACGACAAATGCGAGAATCGCTAATGCGACGTCACGGAGGCGCGCTTCGCAGCGCCGCCCGTGGTCGCGCTCACCGCCAATAGGAAGCGCAAGTTCTTTGCTTTCCAATCCGCTTTCGTTCGTTTTGTTCCTGCGTTATTTTTTTTCATTCGCGGCTTCATATTCTGTCCTCACCATTTCTCTTTCTACTTAGATGTGCTACAACAACTTAGTGTTGCCTTTCCCAATCCTCTTTCCCATTCCCTACCCACAGGGCTTTATAGCCTCCTCTCTGAAATAAAGTCATTCATTCATTCATTCTTTTAGGACCTGGCCACTTCCCCGTCTGCCTCCGCTATGACATCCTGCATACGGCAATGGCTTCGAACAAGTGATCTTCGCTGTGCCCTTTGTGTTTCGTTTCACCACACGGTGCCACATGATAATCTAATGGAAGTTCGTTTTAACCCCGCGCTCTGCCGTTCTTGCTGTTTCCTTTCCCAAAAAAGGAGGTAAACGAAGCCCCCTGTCTCTTTTTTCGTCCGTAATGGATGTTTTGTGCTGCTGGAGCAGGCAATGAATCTTGCATGCCAGGGCGCCAGTGTGGCCGAGCGGAGATCGATGTATTGGCCCGTGCGGCTGGCTGTCGACAACTTCCTATTGCGACGCTCGCCGAGTGCGACCCGCGTTCCGGTAGGGCAAGTCGCTGCACTATCGTCTGTCATCTGCCCCTCGCCCCGTTTATGAGGCTCTGGACGGGCGCCGCGTGTATTCGCACAAGTGGTCCGGAGGAGAAACGTTCCGCTCTTTCGGCCACCAGCTGTTTTGTGCGTGTGTCGATGCTTGAGCAACAAAGAGATATTTCGGCCATTAAAACAGTTCCGAAGAGCAGCTGAAAAAAAAAAATTGAACATGGTGTGCTGTTTTACGGAGCGTGGTAATGAAAATGAACAGTCCAGAATGTGAATGGAGACATATGGTAGCAGTTCACCTGTGTTTTTTCTGCATTCATTTAGATGAATGCAGATGAATGCATTCTGGCAGATGAAAGAATTCATGCAGATGAATGCATTCTGCATTCATCTGCATTAGATGATGCGCCGAAAATTAAGTGAAACACTTCAGTCAAGCCACTACTGGAAATGCCAGCGGCGTTATTCATGTGTCGTGGTCATGATGTTATCGCCGCGATGTCGGTGCTTCCCAGTGCGTGACACAGCATTTCGTGCATGCCTTATTATTTCTGGCGGAAGATGAGGGAATTTTCAGTGTAAATGTCGGCTTCAGTCCTCTGCCATCTTCACAGTAGCAGAAGGGCCCTAAATGTCCGTCGCTAGTTCTTTTTTCCGCTGGGCTGAACAGGCATTCTCGCAAGCGTGCTTGTGTACACGCTACAGGGTGTTTCATTACAATGAACCTATGAAGCAAAAATAAGCTTAAAACGTGCAGACAGGACCGAGGAGTAGTTATTCTATGACGGCGCGGGTGTTGCAGCCATACACTTACCATGTACACGGCGAACACGGAGAAGACCATGAGCGAGAGGACATCCTTGCATTCCCGCAATTGTTCTGGTTGTCGGTAATCCGGCGATCCATCTTCGTTGGCTTCCGGTATTGACTGCAATGATGTAACCACGATCCAGGAAACACGAAATCAGTAGTTTTCGAAGACAGATGAACATTCCTTTCCCCGCCGCCAAAATTCGCCCAAAAGTAACCCAAAATATATTTATAAAACGTAATTTATAAACGTAATTTATAAAACGTAATTTATAAACGGATTTATAAAACGCAATTGATAAAACGAGACGACAAAAGGTCCCCGAACGCGCAAAACATTCGAAACGCTTTTCTAAAACGTTATACTGAGTCGGTAGCATGCTTTTACAGAAAAGATGTCACGTTTTCGCTACATAGTGGCGCTATACCTACTTACTGCCTGATAGGAAGGATAAAGAGAAATTTCAAATAATAATAATAATAGTAATGTTTATTCACACTTCAAAATACAGAACATTATCCAGCCCGCATACGCCGCATGGCTTGTGTGCGCCGCTGGGCAATCATAGGAGGGCGCGAATTGGGACACAACGGGGAATAGAAAGCTCAAAGAGCCCAGAAATAGCAAGGAAAATATCTGAGCAACTGCCGTGCCCAGAAAAAAAAAAAAAACGCCAAGGTACTTTTTACCTACATACATAGGAAAGGCATTTAACAGTCAGTCCAGTAAAGCTTGATGTCGGGCTAGTTGGTGTAACACAATTTTGAAGGTACAGTCATGGACAATTCAAGTGCGAACCGCAAGGAGCGCATGGCCGAAGATACCGGTGCCGTCACCTGGCAGCGGCCGTGGAAAACTCACGGACATGCGCATTTGAGATGAAGGGAGAAAGGCTGCGTGTCCCACTCCGACATGTTGCCCTCTGCTCGCTCGCCACCCTCGCCCAGTTCCCACAGCACGGGCGTAGAGAGCGGTGCGCGTGGATTTACCGCTGCCCTAGCCCTGCCGCGGCTACAGGTGATACCTGCTGTTAATTTACATGGCGTCATTGGCGACTCCTACCCCCCTTCTGAATTTTCGGTCAATAGGTTCAACCAGCCAACATTATCACTCGCAAGCGCCTAATCAACATTTGAAAGAAACATTTCAACGCGAGGCCATGACGAAAAATATGGGAGTCTTCATTCTTATCAGCGACTGTATTACATGAAAATGGGGAGCAGGCAAATAACACGGCATTTCCGTGACGAAATACAGTTCTTATTTTTTCCTGGTGAAGCTTGGTTTGCACAGTCACAAGGCACGACCAATGACGCGAATGATTTCCCGTAAGGGAGATAGGGTTAGCTTAGCAAACGTGATTCTCCTATTCACGCTGTCGGGCTGAGCGGCCCTGCCGGCAGCGAAGCGCCCTGTCAAAAACACACAGGCTCGGTGCTTTGTCGCCGCCGCCCCGCAAGAGCGCTGAAAGCTGAGCTGTTAGCGAGGCGGCGCAAGATAGTAGTCAGCTGCGGTCACTCAGCGCTCCGCGCCCACGATCGGGCGCTCCCCGCCTTTGCCAGCGTCACATAGCTGCGCGTGCGTGGCGCAGTGACTCCAACAAACCACGGCCAATTGGGACTGGCCCGAAGCCATGTTTAGTGCAGTCAGGAGTTGATCCTGAGGAGTCGCATGCATGCAACAAGACCAAAAGAAAATAAATTAGCCCATTGGCAACGACGTCGTAACTCGGTTTATTTGGGCCAGGTAGCAGCCGCACAGTGCCAAGGCATACAGATCGAAGCAAGTGCTTTGTGCCAACAACAACAAAAACAAGTGAGATGACGGTGAGCGACAACCCGAAAACTGCCAATTAGCCGTGGCATTATTCCAAAAAAATGGTAAAAATGCAAGTGTGATTGCAAACAGTCGCCGGGATAGGCAGCAGCCCCTGGACAACAAAGGCAGTGGCGGCAGCCTTTTTGAGACACTTCAATACTTGGTGAAGTCCCCCTTGGCAGACACAACAGCCGCCACACGTCGAGGAATGTTCTCGAAAAGGCGCGCCGCGAAGTCGGTAGCCCGGAGGCGCTGCCACTCCTCTTTGATAGCTTGCCACAACGCGTCACGCGAGCCGCCTTGTAGCTGTCGGCTGCTAAGGGACTTCTTCATTGCTCCCCCACGTTTTCAATTATGTTCATGTCCGCCCCCTGTGGTGGCCACTCGATCACCATCATGCCTCGCTCGTCCAGTAGGTGTTTTACTGACCGAGCCATGTGTATCGGGCTTCGGTCGTGCTGCAAATAATACAGTCCATCCGCGAATGGACCATCGAGGGCGTAGGGTACAGCGACAACAGCAAAAGGGTGACGTGTCACAAAACTGTATAAAATGTCCTCGTAAGAGGCCGTCGTTGAAGCATGCCCTCAATTGAACTAACGGACCGAGGCCATGGCTTGAAATGCACCCCAAGCGTTCTAACGGAGGAAGACCGACTTGAAATGCGCAGGTTGATCCACCTCTTCGAATCTGAAGGTATTAGAAATAAAATCGCAGCGCGATAGGTTTGCGAAAGTCACAGGACGACCACTATGTTTATCAACTGGTGAATCGCATCCTGCAAGCATTCCGCGATGAGTGCCGGATCGAGAATCTTCCCGAGGACGCAGACCACTGCTACCACAAGTGCTGTGAGCAAGACATGCTAATCGTGGCCGCCGCCGCAGTAAAGCCGTCCCTATTGTGACGTCTAAACAAATCAAGTGTGAACTCGACTTTCGGCAAGCTTGGGACGAAAACTGTTCGACGCCGCTTACATGATGTGCGAGGGCTACGCCGAACAAAATTGAAATGTCCTGCTAGAAAGCCCAAGCTATTTGAAGCGAACAAGCTTCCACGTAAACGAGACTGCTTTTCGCAGAAGACCACGCAACTTGTCTGGACGTTTGCGGTCTTTTAATTAATTCGACTGGAGCTGTGTTCTCTTCTATTTAAAATAAAAGGACGAATTCCACATTTTCAAGCCGTTGGACCAGCGCCCTCCAACGCATTTGGCGCTGGCCGTGAACACCAGGTATGAGTGATGCAAATGTGGATTTCGTTTTTTTAAACCAATAGTAATAGAATACACAGCGATAGTGCGAATATAATTTAGACCAGCACGTCCAGGTTTCGTGTTACTTGCGAAAAGCATGTTCGTTTACGTGGAGGTTTGTTCCATTCACCACTTGGGCGTTTTGTAGTGCAGTTCTTTCATATCTTTGTTCGGCGTAGCCCTCGCCAGCAGTCAGAACAATTGCGCTCTCAAGCTTGGGCGCCAAGTTTTCTTTTGTGACTCACAATAGGAAAAACGACGGCGGAGCATATGCAGTCTTGATTTGTTTAGCTGCCTACAGCACTGCCTTTCCCGGAGCCACGAAATTATGCGTCGGGTGCATCTGTCGACACGGCCCAGAGATAAACAAACGTCCGAACGATTCTCGATCGGCACTCGCGGAACCTGCAGGACTGCGATTTTCACGTTTCTACCTCAGATTCGAGTCGTGCAACCTGCAGCGGACTTTCAAGTAGCGGCCGGTGCTAATACCGTTAGCGTGTGGGGTGCGATTTCAAGCCATAGCCTCGGTCCCTTAGTTCGTATCGGAACGCTTGGCATGGTCGCTTCAACGCGGCTGCTTACGAGCCTCTTCGACATTTTATCGTTTTTGACAGCGTCACCCTTTTGCTGGTGATGTCCTACGCTGTACCCTACGCTCTCGATGGTCCATTCGCGGATGGACTGTATTATTTACAGCACGATCGAAGCCCGATACACATGGCTCGGTCAGTAAACCACCCACTGGATGAGCTGGGCGTGATGGGGATCGAGTGGCCACCACAGGGGGCGGACATGAACATAATTGAAAACGTGGGGGAGCAATGAAGAAGTCCCTTAGCAGCCGACAGCTACAGGGCGGCTCGCGTGACGCGTTGTGGCAAGCTGTCGAAGAGGAGTGGCAGCGCCTCCGGGCTACCGACTTCGCGGCGCGCCTTTTCGAGAACATTCCTCGACGTGTGGCGGCTGTTGTGTCTGCCAAGGGGGACTTCACCAAGTATTGAAGTGTCTCAAAAAGGCTGCCGCCACTGCCTTTGTTGTCCAGGGGCTGCTGCCTATCCCGGCGACTGTTTGCCATCACACTTGCATTTTTACCATTTTTTTGGAATAATGCCACGGCTAATTGGCAGTTTTCGGGTTGTCGCTCACCGTCATCTCATTTGTTTTTGTTGTTGTTGGCACAAAGCACTTGCTTCGATATGTATGCCTTGGCACTGTGCGGCTGCTACCTGGCCCAAATAAACCGAGTTACGACGTCGTTGCCAATGGGCTAATTTATTTTCTTTTTGTCTTGTTGCATGCATGCGACTCCTCAGGATCAACTCCTGACTGCACTAAACATGGCTTCGGGCCAGTCCCAATGGCCGTGGTTTGTTCGAGTCACTGCGCCACGCACGCGCAGCATATATGTGACGCTGGCAAAGGCGGGGAGCGCCCGATCGTGGGCGCGGAGCGCTGAGTGACCGCAGTTGACTACTATCTTGCGCCGCCTCGCTAACAGCTCAGCTTTCAGCGCTCTTGCGGCGCGGCGACAAAGCAAGCATGCGAGCGAGCAGAGGGCAACATGTCGGAGTGGGACACGCAGCCTTTCTCCCTTCATCTCAAATGCGCATGTCCGTGAGTTTTCCACGGCCGCTGCCAGGTGACGGCACCGGTATCTTCGGCCATGCGCTTTGCGGTTCGCATTTGAAGTGTCCATGACTGTACGTTGCGCTTGCTGTGAACACGAAGACTTGCACGAAAAAAAAAAACACGTACACTTTGATGAGAGCACGGCGCACTAACAACTGATTTATTCGGAACAAAACAAACTCATATATAGATAACACAAATGCAACAACAAATTACAGATAGATGGGGAGGAGGAGTTAGACGGGTGAAATATATTAATAAAAAGAGGTAAAAAGATAGCGGTGGTCGAAACGGGTCTACGTGCAGTCATTAGAAAGATGATTCTAAAAACTTAATCTCACGCTGGGTGAGCGTAAACGAAGGAGTGCTCACGTATTCACCCTCACGTATTTACGAAGCGTTCTCAATGATTTCAGGACGTGAGGGTGAATGCGTGAGCACCCCTTCGATTGCGCTCACCCAGCGTGAGATTACGTTTTTAGAATCATCTTTCTAATGACTGCACGTGGACCCGCTTCGACCACCGCTATCTTTTTATCTCTTTTTATCAATATATTTCACCCTTCTGACTCCCCCTCCCCATCTATCTGGAATTTGTTGTTGCATTCTGTGTTTTCTATATATGTTTTTGTTATGCTCCGAATAAATCAGTTGCTAGTGCGCCGTCCTCTCGTGAAAGTCTACGTGCTTTTTCCCATGAAGTCTTTCTGTACACAGCAAGCGCAACGTACCTTCAAAAAAAATAGTCAGTCGCACTTCAAATTGTTACAATGGTTTGTTACAAATCAGGAAACAGTTACAAACCTGGAAACAGTCAATTGTTACAGATCTGGAAGCAGTCTTGAGACTGGAAATTTTTCCCTATTTGTAATGCGTGTTTTTACAGTCAGCAGCATGGCTTTTGAAGAAGGCTATCTACTCTGACCCAACTGTCCACGGCTTCACTCAAGAGGGCACCAGTAGGGGATAGTTGATTGATTGGAGGATTCAACGCACCGACGCAATGAGGCGCGCCGTTGTGGAGGGCTCCGGGGTAATTTTGTCCACCTGGGGATCTTTAACGTGCGCCGAAATCTCGTACACACGGGCGTTTTTGCTTTTCGCCTCCATCAGAAAAGCGGCCGCCACGGACAGGAATCGAACCCGCAACCTCGTGCTCCGCAGCGCAACGTCTTAGCCACTGAGCCACCGCGGCAGGTGGTCGGGTATAGTTGGCCCTGCATAGATGGGGTGTGAAACGCTGGAACGTAGGGTAGTTGCAACAGCGACGTGTACTGTTGCTATTGCCCTAAGTGTACGCTTCACACCCCCGCTCGCAGCAGCCATCAACTCGAAAATGCAAGTTGACGTAGTTCCAATGCATATGCCAAAGGCCTTCTGTGAGGTCTGCCACAAGAAGCTTACCAGCAAGCCATGTACCTTGGTGTAAACCTGGAAATAATTTCTTCCACTCAAGAGTACTTGTCGAACAGACTGCGATTTGTTGATGTTAATGGTCAGCACTCTTACAAATTAGCGGTATTTCCTGGTGTAACGCAGGGGTGGATATGGGGCCAAAAATATTTTTTACTTGTGTTAATGATATTGTCACGAAGTCAAAGGGGACGCATGTTTCTTCAAAATGTATATTATTATTATTATTTTTATTTTAACATACTGCCGATCACCTTATGGATTTTTGCAGGTAAGGCAATAAGTCGTTTGAAGTACAGAAAATACAACGTGGCTTTTGTTCATACAGAAAAACAAGGGTATAAACATGTGAGTCAGATTTTCTACATGTAAAGCGAAGGTTAGGCCATCAAATTTAAAATCGGAAATCACGGCATCAAGCGTCACCAAGTTCATGGAAACAAAGCAACAAAACATAGGCAATTTCAATGCATCATGAAAACACAGACAGAAATTGGAGATTGTATTTTACAGCAGAGCTTGAAGAACAAACCAAACCAAACACTTTTCGGAACGTTCTTGTCACAAGACTACTCAGCAATAGTGAACATCAGATGTGAGAAGCAAACGTAGCAAGACACAACCGACGTAGAATCAGTCAACGCAGCGAAGTGTGTTGCCTGGCGTTGGCGATTCGAGTGCCGCAATACTTGCATTGCGAGCATTTATCTTTAGCCGTTAATACTTCCAGAACCATCGAAACGTGTGTAGAACAGTAGAACATAGATGATAAAGGACAAATATTCTGTTCGAATTACCTCATGGTGACACCCTGTTGCTATCAAATACGACAGCCTGGGCGGCATACAAAAGAAGCAGACGACAACGCGCGCTTCACTTTTAACTTTGATGAGACAGCTGGGACCGGCGAGACGCCAAAGATAACAGAAAAGTAAGAAAGTAAGCACAACAGAAGGTGTGGTTTGCGTAATTTCCCCCCTCCCCTCTAAGAGGGAGTCGAACCGATGCTAAATTTAAATGGAAGTCCTAACCATAAAAACTCCGTCACCTTGATTAGTAAGGCTTGAGGCGAACTACATGGACAACATCGGGCCGGGGTGTCTTCGCAATGTGCCGGAATCATCACCGGGGAAGACTTCGTAGATAAGTTGTGCAACATATTGTTGCGTTTAGTAGCGCCCGAAATACCATCGCCGAAGTTTCTTACTTATTCCGCGTCATCGAATTGGAGTCGAAACCCAAACAAGATCACCTGGGTGATACTCGGCGTGTCGGCGTCGGAGGGTGTAGTATGGCATCCACCAGCTGCTGGTCCGTAGTACGTACGCGAGCAAGCTGGCGGGGCTCCTCCGCCGAAGGAGGTGTCCTTGGACGTCGGCGTTAAGGTTGTCGTCTTCAAAATGTGGTAGCATGTCGTCGAGCATCGTCGTCGGCTGTCGACCGTAGACAAGCCCGAAATGAGTAACTGCCTGGTTTTCTCGATAACTCGCGAACGCGACGTAGGGGGTATTTCGTGACATGTCTTGCGTTCAACGTTGACGTAACAGGCGGGGACTTAATTAGTCCCCGCCTGAACGTTTTAAATAGGTTCTAAATTAGTAATACAGCTGTATGCGGCCAGGCGCTGCGACAGCCCATAAGTAAACACAACAGCAGGCGTGGCTGGCTCCAATATAGCCGTGCGCTTGTGTGCGGGCGATTGTATGTTATACTGCTCAGTGAAAACAATAAAGGATCACAAATTGCGAATACATCATTGGAAGTAATTCACAATTGGTGCTCGAAGGAAAATATCAAATAGCATTTCAAAAAGACTGGTGCGTGACTGTTTCGAACGAAAAAATGCAACTGATTTTTCATTAAATTGTAGGCAACACGCAAATGACTCGCACAACACAGTTGAAGTTTCTTAGTGTCCCCATTACAAATAACCTCAATTGAAATCCTCATCATCCTCATCATAACCATCATCAACAGCCTACCCAGGCCCACCCTGGGGCAAAGGCCTTTCCCATTGACTTCCAACAGCTACTGTGCTGCGGCGGGCGATTCCTGTGTTGCCCACCGAATTTCCCGATGTCATCCCTCCTTCGTGTTGTTGGGCTTCCCTTTGTACACTCGTCTCCTGGTATCCACTCTGTTACCCTAACTGTCCACCGGTTCTCGATTCGTCTCAGTACATGACCAGCCCAAGTAAATTTCTTTTTCTTTAGCTCAACTGATAGCGTCCAATTTCTGGCGTAATACCTCCTGTATCCTGAAGCAGGAGTGCGAGGGGCTGACCTATTGTCCGGAAAAGTTCCCCAGGCTCTGCGGCACTGTAGTTGAAGGAATGGCAGTTCCGTTGAAGAACGTCAGGGTGGGAATACGATTTATACGAAGCCATGAGGTGTAGGTGCTAGGTGCTGACCGGTAGTCACGTCTAACTGCATGGTAATGTGTTTCAGAATCTTCAGTCTCAGTTGGCTGTTGTGCTATTTGTCGCATGCATTGCATTTCCTGGTGGCGTTCGACATAAGTCTTTCTATTTCTTTTTAGGGGTGAAGCCCCTTAGGGGCTCGGGCCTGTCGGCGTCTCATGTCGTCGCCGTCGTAACCGTCCTCTCATGTAGTCACGGAACTAAAATATCAGGACACTCCTTTACACCTCGCTCTAGGACGTACCAAGTACTAAAAACACCGGGGCACTCGTTTACGCCTCACGCTAGAGAGCTTCATGCTTCAAAGACATGAGAATTTTACAGAAAACCTGTATACCTCTACCCCCTAACTGTTTCATTTCCGTTGGTAAAAAAGCCAAGGCGCCAAGAATACACTTATACACTGCATGCTTCGCCCCTCCCCACGTTTCACGTTAGTGGAGATGGCCCGGGATTTTTGTGTCTTCTTGTAGCATGGTGATAATTTTGCGGTGATTGCGGGCTTATAAATCAACCCGAAACTGTGTCTCGTCCGGTTAGGTTTCAACCCGGCGCCGAGAACTTACAGGTGGGGTGGATAGTTGCTTTGCAAGGGTGTTGCGTGCTTGAGGCTTGGTTGATGCTTGCTTGATGGAGAGATTCCGTCTGTGTGTATTGGTGTTTCTTTACGTCATTCAGTTGCTGCTCGTGGTTGACAAATTACAATTGCGCCTGAAGAGCTGCCATCTCCTCAGCAAATCGTGTCTCTGCTTTTTGTTGTGCTCGTTATAAATGCGCAAATATGGGATCGCTCTCAAAGCCGATGGCAGATTTCAGCGTCGTGTAGGGTTGAATAGGATAGTGTGTTTCTGGTATGCTATTTTGATATTGGTAAGTATGTTTTTGGGACTTGTAATCATCCTTAAAACATGAGAGCAAGGGGGAAAATTCGTTGTTTGTTGGCATGGGTGAAGCTGTCAACGGAACTTGTAAGGGCGAGCCAACGGGGTGTGTAATTCGCTGTTGGCTATCACCGTTTCGCAAACGGTTTTGAAAGCGGTTTTGTTGCTGACGAGTTTTATTCATCGACAATGTGAGTGTGAGCTGGGCAGGCTAGAGTAGTTGCGATGTGTCTGTATTTTTTGCAATGCTCTGAAGAATTCAACGGCACAGGTTGGATCCTTCAGCTCAAGGTATCAACAACATTCACTACAGATAACAGTTGTGGAAGGACAGCTGCAGGCCTTATGCCTTAGCCTATGACAATGAGTGAAGATTAATGACCTTTCGTGGTAAATTTGCACGTGACATAAGAAAGAAAGAAGAAGAAAGAAAGAAAGTGTATTTCATTCTTTGCATACAATACAATTTTACCATCTGGGCCCTTAGCCAATCTGGCTAGTATCCGGGCCCATGCAGTAAAGGCTTCATGACATTGTACGCGGGTCAAACATTTCAGTGGGAAATCACATTACACACATCAAGAGAAGACAACACTAAAGAAATGCCGCTTGGCTACAATGGTGACGCATACTTTCCATCACTAAAAACTATTTTACACATCTCGTAAAATTGGCGTTAGTTTTAATATCTAAAGGCAGAAGATTCCAGATCACAACTCCGTGGTAAGTTGGCAGATCAAGAAACCATGGTAAGTTGCAAATAGGGAAACAATGTGAAAATCAAAGTGTATTAGCACCTTTAGAAATGTATCGAAATGTACAAGCGCTGAAATGTACGCATGCATAATCGAAATAAGATTTACCACCCGGGCGTGCAGCAAAGATATCTACGCCATCAGCTTTAATAACACTCGTTAGCTAATTGTTGTCGGCTTAGGGGTCTCAGTTGTATATGACACCGCGTGTCATATACAATGTGTTGGGTAGGAAGCTGATACACATGAGTCCAGAGGCGCATGTCGTGCGTAATCGGGATAACGTCTTATCGTAGCAGTGGCTCGGCATGTGCACAGTCACATGTGGTCGCAGTAATCCTTTTGGAACACTTCTTAGTTTTTGTCATAACGTACTTGGCCAAATGGGGCTCTCCAGCGAGGCGTTAGATAGCCGGCTGCAGGAGATGAACTGGTGATGACGTTATGCAGGTGTCCTCCATCACATGGATTATTAACACGTGTGTGGTAAGCTCACGACGTTCGTCACACAGTCATTAAGGGGAGGGCATAGCTAGAGTCATTTTCTCTATCTGGCGTTGCCGAGCACTGCGTGGCTTCTCCCACACTCCGCTGAAAGCCTCAAGCGTATCTTTGCGCAATGACCACGCCGCATGAAGACCATCGTCGTCATTGCGTCAGCGCTTCGAACTTGTGTAATCTGCGTCGTCTGCACTACCATCGGCGATTCCTCCCTTGCGTTGCTGTTCAGTAAACCCCACATCCTCACTTGTGCCGGTGCCTGTTGTGGTTTCCATTTTTGTATGGTCGGCCGCCTGTGGGGCCTGTCGCTTACGGCCTACGGAAATGCCCTGTGGGGGCGTCGCCGCAGCTGTGAAGCGGCGTATCGCGTCCGGTAGAAATACATGAGGACAGAGTGTAGCCAGAAGAGGCAGCAGTTGTTCCACCTGAAGCGCTAAGCTTACTGCACGGTTTTCAACAGCAAGCTTATTTCATAAGAATGTATTGACGAGGAAACCGACGACTTGAATGGAATTTCGGGTATTTTCGAGGAAATGAAAGTGCCACTTTCGTGTCGTTGCGGCTACTGCCACAAAATCGTGTAATTATAATCGGAGCGACCACACTAAACCACCACCAGCTCCTCTTTCAAATAAATAAAATAAAAAAATATAATATATAAATAAATAAAAGAATAAATAAATAAACAAACATATATATAAATAAACAAATAAATAAATAAATTGTAAACGACGCGAATGGTCAAAGGAACCTGACAGTGCGCCAGGCTCAGCAGCGTGAAAGCAGCACCGCCAGTGACTGCCGAACCACAACACACTGGTGACGAAGACGACAGCTGTGCGTCGCTGAACCTGCTTCATCTCGTGTCACGGTCATTAAAAGCCTTCCGTAAGCTACCTTGCGTTTAGCAATACATACCTTTAGAAAATACAACAATAAATAAAAAAGAATATTTAAAAATAAATAAGCAAAGAAATTTCAAATACCAAAGTTCCAGAACAAATTAACGTTTTGTTCCGAGCTCCTCGGCCAGAACTCTACGTGTGCACGTCGTCAAGTTCCCTTCCCACGCATTGCGTGTGCAAGGACATTCACTGCAGAAGGACGTTGAACCTACTGCAACTTCCCCTGCGATACCATACGCTAACACTAGCAACTTTTCTTGAGTGCTTTATGCTCCAACGTTCAGCGCCACTTTTCTTGCATGCTTTATGCTCCAGCGTAAAGCACCCACTAGACCCGCTTACGTTTTTAGACACATTTCTTGAAAGCTGGCCGCTGAAACTCTTTTCTGTATGCGGCGTCCGCAAGTACGCCATTATGGTTGCACGAGACGGATGTAAAGCGAAGGAACCCGAACAAATGTGATATACATACAGGTGGTGGTTGTGGTGATGTTTATTGACGGGTAGACCTAGCCATAGGCTTTCTAAGCATAATTGCTTCTTCAGAGAAAGCGCACCGTGACGCACTCGCCATCTGGTGCGATGTGACTGTCCAGGTCCGGAAAAAGCCGCACCGCTTGCACGTAAGGCTTAGCGAGGCGGCCGCCGCTTCGATGGCTGGAATGGCCGCAAGGTGTACACTAATGCACTTACGATATCAAGTTGGGTATTGACATGCCCCTGGGTACTTAGGGACACAATAGCAGCGTTGTTTCAGAACAGTGAGGTTGATTTCCGCCAGAGTTTGATCCTTCAACCACAGCCGATGCGAAGCACCTTCGATGAGCTCGTTGTCTTCGTCGTCCGCCCAGAATAAAGTAGCACGTTGGCTCGCACGGGAACTGCGGCAGGCACGCGACTGAGTTCGGAACAGTGTGCTTGGACCACCGTGCTGAATAAACACTAAATAACACCGTTTATTTTCGTATTAGTGGGAGATGTGTGAGCAGCTGCTGAGGCAGCCTAAACGCAATAATTGTGGCATGTAGGTCTGTCTGTCAATGGAGTGGCGAGCCTGTTCGGTTTGTGACGCGCAGGGAAACGACGGTTCAGGGATCGCTGAGTGGAAGAGGGAAAGGGGTGAGGAAGTTGGGGTTAAAGGACGGAGAAAACTGAAAAGATTGTTGCTGCGGGAGGGGAGGAGAAGGTTTTTCTCAATGTCATAAATCATTGTTTAGTTTTTCTGAGATCACGGGTATTTACGTAACTTTTGTTATCTCGAAAATAACTACGATCGGTAAGTCTGGAGTAATAATATTTTGCAGTACGATTGGCAAATCTAAAACTATGTACACGTGAACAACATTGTGCCAGTATGCTTGTCCTGCATGTCAGGGCCTCACCGCTGTGAGTTTCGGACATTGCCAAAAAGCACGATTTAATACATAAATAATATTCGCAGCCGATATACCGCATTAGTCATTTCCTAGTATTCAAACGAGGGTGGGTGGCTTTCAACGCTCTGCTTACTATCTACTCTTGTTCTTTTCTCTTGCCTGTTTCGGCTGTTTTATCTGCCTCAAACTGGTTCTATGCTGCCTTCAATCCCGTATGGGCGAACTACAACTGAAAGTGTGGTTTGCCGTGCTATTGCTGTTGGTTTTAACGACAAGGAAAAGAACCGGATGGCGAGCTTGGATACCGACGACGACGACGACGATGGAGACGGGTGGCGCAAAGGCTGTGCTCTGGCTCCAATGACCGAAGTGCACGTACATTGCATCCGCTTGTGTATTGCATCCTCATCGCTTCACCATCCATGATTCCTGCGACCTCCGTGCTGCTGCCTCGTAACAGTACGCTTTGAACTTTGCGCACGGTGCATTTTGAAAATTTCTTGACTGCTCTAGCAGCAATGGCCCGATATTCAAAGATGATGACGAAAAATACCAGAACAATTTCATTTTACGGAACCAGCTGGAGCTCCCATCCAGCAGTGAACTGTACTACCAATGTTAAATCGTGGTAAGAGCTGATACTTTTATCTTGCAACAATATTACAAGAACAATAAGCAATGATGTGCCAGTGGCCATGTAGACGTCTCGGTTCGCGCCAGATTAAACAAATCTTCTGCCCTACAAAACATTCATCAGACCCGTCTTAGAATATGCAAACGTCACGTGGTTTCCTTTTACAAACAACCACAAAAATGCCCAAGAACGAATACAACGAAAAGCGATAAGATTTGTCTACAACAAGTACAGAATAACAGACTCACCCACAGAACTTAAAAAAAGCAGGTCTCTTGCATTAAAAAACCGCGCTGAACTTGCACGTCAAAAATTGCTATATCGATTAGTTCTCTGACCTCTGAACATGGACAGTTCAATTTATATAGCATACACAGAAAAAAGGGAAACACGACAAAGGCATTCACAGACTCTGAATGAATATCAGTGCCGGACTTACTGCCTCAAATATTATTATTTTCCATTAGCAGTTATAGAGTGGAATGATTTACCCATCAGTATAACCAGCAGTCAATGATTGGAAACCTTTTCATCCCTGCTCGAATGTTATTTATGGTCTTTGTAATGATGAACTTAGTTGTCCACTGTTTGAAGTGCTCACTATTCTTCTTTCAGTACTACTTGGTATTGATGTAGTTTTAATTGGTATGGTACTGATGTAGTCGTACAATGTATTGATGTCAGTTTTGTCTCACTCATTATTTGTAATATTTTACTTGTTACTCTTTGAGTATCCTTTGTGTAAATCTTGTCATTTCATAATGTATCTGCCATTCCTGCAATCATCCCTATATGGGACTGGCAGTATATGTAAATAAATAAATAAATAAATAAATAAATAAATAAATAAATAAATAAAATAACTAATCACATCTGCCATTAAGCTCTACGTGTTTGAAATGATTAAATGATTACCGCTGTCGATGGCGTCCTTGTTTCCGGCCTGCAACAATCCATCGCACTTGGGGCAAGCGGGGCTGAAATGTACGCGAAGTATCTGTTAGTGATCTCTGAGCGCCGCATATTCATCGCGCGCTCCGCGCTCTCTCGCTGCTGAATTGCCGTAATCAGGGCTTCCCAACAGGCCTTTTATCATAATCATGAACTGGCTAGATAGGTCCACTGCAAGACGGAGGCATCTGCCACTGACTTCCAACCGCTCCTTTCCTGCGCGGCTCTAGTCCAGTCGCACGAAGTAATAAGTCTCTGCAAAAAAAAAAACGAAGATGAAGACAGAGGACAAGACTTCGGTCTCTCTGTTTTCATCCTCGCTTTTTGCACACACTTATTACTTCTTGCGTCATGAACCAATTAGCCAGCAACCAAGTCCTATCGAGTCTATTCTGTGCCTCTGATCTTCCTCCGTCCATCCATCGAGTTATCAGCCTTCCCTTTGTTCTAGACACGTCCCACGGTATTCTCCGTTAGTCATGTGGTTCCCCGGTTGTCACATCGCCTCACTGCATGGCTAGCACAAGCCAATTTCTTTCTTCATTGAAACTATGGTTTCATCTCGAGTTTCCTCATGATCCAAGAAGCTTGTTTCCTGTCTAGCATTATTCTATCATTATTATATCAACTTCTATCATTGTATCATTATTCTATCAAATTTATCATTATTCGTTCCACGTCCCGTTGAGCTGACCTACTTTGATTTCCAGTTGGCCGGTAAAGCGCCAAGTTTGTCGCTCCGTATGTAATCACCGGCAGGATGCATTGGTTGTACATTCTTAGTTGTTATCTTCAACAGTCGCTTAACCTGGGAGGAACATGTTAATGAAGTATTTTATAAGCTTTCTAAAATTACAGGAATCATCAGCCGGCACCGTTACCTACTACCAAATAAAGTTAAATTGCGGGTGTATAATCCATTATTTATGTCTCATCTGAACAATCACTAATGTGGGGTACAACAACTGTGGTAACTTAGCAAAAATTGGCTTCAGAGAGTGCTACTCTCCATTAACGATATTGCTTATACGGCGCACACGGCTCACCAGTTTAAAATGCATAACATTACAAAGGTATTTGACATGTACACCAGAAAGTGATCGACACGTACACAAAAGAGACCAAAAAAGGGGTGTGATAATGTGTGCGCACTTGCCGGCCTATGCGTCATTGGACCTGCTTATGCCTTCGGAAACACGAAACACTGACAGGTGCCTAATTCTCGCCGGGATTACGATTTGCAATACCATGCTGCCGCTTCTTTCAAATAAATCTCATCCCCTAGAGTAACTCCGAAATACGTTTTTAGGAGAGGTAAGAATACATGCCCATGTTAACGCTTGTCATTCAGTATTTTTTCTTCTCGTATTCACCATTTTACATATACGAATTTTTGTTGTTGTTATTTTTATTGTCATACACAACAAATTGTAAAGGTTGCACCGAAAATCATGCTGTGTCAGGGTATGAGTCACATAGGCCGCTGGTTGGATAGATAAGAGTATTTACGGTATGCTTCTTTATTTTACAGGGAACGACGTCTATTTCCAACACAACCTATGAAGTCGGCTTTGCTTGTTGCGCATATTTTTGTTTCCCTTTTTTCTTTTTTTCTGGCTGCTATGCAGTGCGCAGTTTGTCAAACTTCAAATGTACGAAAGTTGTCATGCTCGAAACTGTATGTGCTGTACCACAAAATCTTTGTTTTCGTATGTGTGTGTGTAGCAAGGTTGCTGCAGTTGCCTGCAACTACATGTTTCTATTGGTTGCTGCTGCGTTGTACCCGAGGAGCTGGTGTGCCCGTCAGACTGCTTTGGCATCTTTCTTCCTAGGCCCTTCCGACGTAATGAAGGGTCATATATACTTTATCATTACCTTTATCTCAACTTCATTTTTCATTAATTTGGAGAGTTTGCCCGGTGCACCCGAACGCATACCTACTCTGAGCCGGATGCCTTTCTCGTGGTTTGAGTCACCACTGACAACTTGTCCGAGGTAGTTGTTTTCTCCTGCTTGATCAGGAGCTTCGTTACATATGTCGAATAAGGCGCTTTTGACACAGTTATACATCATTACCCTTGATTTTTTATATTTATTTCTAGCCCCGTGGCCATTATTTTGGATTTTAGAACTTCCAGGCTTTTTCACAGGCGTTCAAAGCACTCACTTATCAACACTATGTTGCCTGAAAGCCTCAAATGGCTCAAGTGTTCTCCATCAACCCGTAAACCTACGTTTTCTCGATCAAGCTTCCCGGTTACGCCCTCCAGACATGTTGTCCACAGTTTTGGCGAGATGGTATCTGCTTGTCGTACGCCCTTTCGGAACGGCAATTTGTCGCATTCCTTGTGAAGGAGTATCGTTACCCGTGTACCCCTTATGTGCCGTCTAGGAATCACGTATTCTATTCCCTGGTCTTTTAACTCTTCAAGCACAGGTGAGGTGTATACTGAGTCAGACACTCTCTCAAAGTCTATAAATGCCATGTAAAAGTGTTTGGAATACCCTTCGCATAATTCTACTAGTTTAATACCGACATAGACCTGATAGATTCTTGAGTATCCTTTCCGAAACCTAGACTGTTATCTGGGTTGTTGGGAGTCTAAGCTGTGACTTATGCGGTTAACTGTTACTTTCATAAAGAGCTTGTGTACAACTGAGAGTAGGTTGATATGTCTAATTTTTAAGGTTTTTCAATCTCCCATCTTGTGAATCCGAATTATGTTGTTTTTCCAGGCTATGGGAACTCCTTTAATTCATTAAGCAATCTCAAAATAGGCTTGCAAGCTTTCCCAGTACAATATCTCCTCGCTGCTTTAAAAGATCACCGGTTATGCCATCGTCACCTGCAGTTTTGCTTATTTTCATGCCCTTTACACCTTCTTCTAATTCGTCGTTTATCAGCAGTTGGACATCTCATCCAAGTTTGTGCGCTCAGTAGATTTCCCTGATCTGACGCAGCTGGCGTACATCCTGGTGTATCACTGTTCAGCTACTTTCGTCACCTCGTCTAAGCTGTGCGTAATGTTACCATACTCGTCACTAATTGCGTAAATTCCGTCTGTAGCGATAGCTAGCTTCCTCTTAGTTGTTTCCAGGCTTCCAACTTTTTCATGCGTTTCCGTGATCACTGCCATATTGTAGCAACAATGTCGTTCGTTTTACATTTGTTCATCGATTTCAAGAGCCCTCGTAATCCAAATGGATCCGCGGTACTAGCAATAGTACAAGGCATTTTGATGTTCTTACATTTGTAAATTATTTATGTTGTTTTAGGGGCGAAGCACCTTAGGACCTTGCTTTGTCTGGCGCTTGGCGTCCGTGTAGTGTTGTGCATGCGCGAGGAGCATTGGACTGGATTAGCATGGGAATCGGATTGGATTGATTTTGATTGGATTGGATTGGATTGTATCGGATTGGATTGGATTGGATTAGATTGAATTGTATCAGATTGGATTGGATTGAAATGGATTGTAGCGGATTATATTGGAATAAATTAATTGTATCGGGTTGTAATTGTATATACTCTACACACGCGTTGTCACTCATTTACATATGCTAGTGGCAATGCGACGGGTGATTTACGGTAAGAATTACGGTAAGAATTCATGATTCACTTCGTGGAGATGCGTGAATATTGTGAGTTAGTTTTCCACTTTGTTTCCTCCATGCGCCTTCTCCCTCAGCTGCTGAAGACTCTGAGATTGCCGTTGTTAGGTTGCCATTTAGCATGTCCTGCACTATCCTCGTTCTCCCTGGTTACATGCGCGAATTTGTTTTGCAAGGTTATTCTAAAGCTATAAAAGCTTGATATGGTTCAGTTGGTATGTTATGCTTAGTAATTACTACGGCGCAGTAAAACGGGGACGAAGACGAAACACGTAGAACAACACAGTGCCGAACTTGATTTTCATTGTAGGTGTTTAACGCTCCGACGCAACGCAGTTGATGAGGAGCGCCGTAGTGGAGGGCTCCGGATTAATTTTGACCCCCTGGGGATCTGTAACATGCGCCGAAATCTCGTACACACGGGCGTTTTTGCTTTTCGCCTCCATTAGAAAAGCGGCCGCCGCGGCCGGGAATCGAACCCGCGACCTCGGGCTCAGCAGCACAACGCCTTCGCCACTGAGCCACCGCGGCGGGCAGAGTGCCTAACTTCCGACTGGATTTTACTGAGAAACGACGCTCCTTATACACGCAACAAACTCAAAACAATGTGACTTCAAAGTGAACCACATTTCTAAAAGGGTTCTCCTTCATGTGAAAGCCGGAGTATATGACGGAGTACTAATGTAGTTATCTCCGGCATGTTGATAAAATGAGTTTCAAGAATTTCGTGCTCAAGCGTTCCGCGCAAATGCCTACCTTAAAAACTGTGTGATCTGGCAGGGGGCTATAGATGCATCTTTTCAGTGCTCAGAAAGATAGCCACCCGCATTGTTTGACACTGTCCAGTTGTGCTCCCTCGTCCTCTCATTGAAACACCTTACAGTCTGCCCTATAGACACTTTTGTGCAGCTCTGGAGAACTTCGTACACAACCCCCACGCTGCAGTCCGTGTAGTGAACCGCGTGTTTATTTTTTTTTTTGCCAAACGTTCAGATTTTTTATTATTCCTTTTCGTCAAAGGGCATATTTTTGATAGCTTAGCTGGGACACTGATAACCACAGTTACACCATATCGTTACTACACTTTCTTTACATTGTGCAGGATTTCCTTCTTTTTTTTTGATTTCCTTCTTTTCTGACCACCAGCGTGTCCGAACTTCTCATCCAGAACATTCGGCCAAAAGGAAGCTCTCACAAAATAGGAAAAGTCAGAAAAGAAAAACATGGTGCACGTCATACCACGGTGCACGCCATACCATATAAATCCTGGCAAAATGTACAGAAAGTGGTTCGCTGTTCGCTAAACAGACTGCAGCATGAGCTTGTGTACGAAATTGCTGCCCTAAGCTGCACAATAAGGTTGTTTCAATGAGCGAACGAGGGAGCGAAACTGGGAGGGAGTTGAGAACGATGCGGGTGGCCACTTTTCTGAGCACTGCAAAAAGTGCAAGTGTAGCCCACTGCTTGGTTGACTGACTGCCTGACTGATCGATTGATTGATTGAATAAAGGAAGGGTTTAACTCGCCGACGCAACGCAGGCGATGAGACGCGCCGCAGTGGAAGGCTCCGGATTAATTTTGACAGCCTGGGGTCTTTAACGTGGTCCGAAATCACACACGGGCGTTCTTGCTTTTAGCCTCCATCAGAAAAGCGGCCGCCGTTACCGGGAATCGAAACCCGCGTCCTTGGGCTCAGCAGCTCAACGCCGTAGCCACTGAGCCACCACAAAGTAAGGTACCTCTTCAAGTAAACGGTTGCCAATACTACTGAACTACGTGCACAGGTCACACAACAATGGGAATAGGTTAAAAGATATCTCTATGGCTTAGTAAGGTTTCGCGAGCTGTGTCCAAAATATACTGCGACGAATTATTCTTTGCGATCGGTTTTGTTTATATTTGGTTTCGAGCTCGAGTCCGCGCCGGGTTATCGTATCATAAGTCTTGAGGCAGCGCCCGTTTCCTCTTGTCACGCTCCCCGCCTGGAAGTCTTGTCTAATAGGGAAAAGGTAGTCGCTAATTAAGACTGTTCCTGTTTGGTCGATAATGCGCTCGGTCTAATAGATGCCTCTGGAAGGGGCGTTCCGGGATAAATGCTTGCAGGGCAAACGCCGGGGAATTTGTATTTTCCAACGCTGAACTGCGCATGTCACTTTGGTGACTGCTTCTTTGACGCTTGTGTTTTCGCAGTATTTTGTCCAATAAACATTACTCAATGAGCCACTCGTTCTCCTCTGGTACGTGAGAACATTTAGCGACCTTGCGTTTCTTCAGTGTGTGCATGCATTCTTTTCTGGAATAGTGGCAGCTATAGTTTCGTCATGTAGGGCTGAATTACTTTTGGTTCTGGCGTTACTTAGGTAAAAAATCAACCTTGTATCATCAAGACCAGTCCGCTCAGTATTTCCACAGTGTTAACAAACGCATCATCATCATCGCCATCCCCAGGCTCTCCTGTGCGCCTAGAGATCTGATCCCTGCAACCGATTCGCCGCATTCCTGGGGTCCTTTTTTTTATTCAAATACCCTAAAGGCCCTTGCAGGCATTACATAGGGGTGGGGGGGGGGGAGCTACAAAATAGTTAAAACATCTCAACACAGTTGCTCAAAATAAACAGCAAGCGTGATTTTGAACCCGGAGTAGGGGTTAGCAAACCCTAACAAAAGGAACACAAGAATGAAAAGTCACACGATACAAAGCACGTAGTGCATCTTGTCAAAAGCATAACAGCCCTACTTTCCTAAACAAGCACGTTTAAACTACCTTCAAATGGTTGACAAACGAGTCGTGATCTTTAATACATGCAATTTGTGGTGGAAGCTTATTCCAATGATAAATGGCAAGAAAGTAGCGGCGATTGTCGAAGATTTGTGCGTGCAAACATGGGGCGGACTTTGAATGGATGATCGAGTCGCGGAAAAATGAGATTCGCGGGCTTGATGTGGGATGCTGTAAAGGACGATAGGGTGTGATACAGTCTGTGGAAGTGAGAGAGCAGTGCTATCAGTCGTTTCAGGACACGTTGTGGTGAGGTGTAATTATTGTGTCGATATTTCTGCATGTCTTCCGCTTAAAGTGCCCTCCCTTTAAATGGGCTTCGTAGTCTGATTTGCCTGACATTTCTAAGTTTCACACTATTAAAATGCCGGTTTTCAGTTATGCGCACCGATGATAGCTTCTTTGACGCTGCTTCATTACGTACTGATTTTTTTATTGAACTAGTACCTGCCACCGGAAGCAGGTCCATATTGCTCAACCTCACAGTTGAGCTGAAAATAGGTAGTGACGTAAGCAGTTTCAGTCAAATAAGGAATCCACCGAGCTATATGCAATAAATACGTTAGCCAGAAACCAATCAACCAGGTCGTACTCTGCGTTTATTTTGCGTAGATGCGATGTCATGCACAAGCAACCTGTGTCAATAAACTCGTAGCATAACTGCTAACACCTGGGGGAAAAAATTGCAGCGTCCCTATGTCCCTCAAACAAAGCATCAGAGCATCGGACATTTGCCCAGGTTTCCAAAACAATTATCGCGTTTGTAATTTCAATCAATCGGTAAAACCCACACACTTCTTACACCAAAAAGATATTAAAGTTCCGCATTACAGCCAAACAGTGCGGTCAATAGTTACTCAGCAGAGTGCAGATTGACGGGAACACTTCAATGGTCGCCATCAGGTTATTATAAATCAGAAGCATGCATCTTGTGCATTGAACACGAGAGTGCATTCTAATTGCAGCGCACAGAAATCCTAAATCTTCGTTATTAGTTTGTTTTTAGAGTTTAACCGGCAGTGACGGACGTCGGCATGAATTTGGTTATGGAATTTTGCAACAAATATCAACAGGCGTAGAAAGTTCAAACTAAAGGGCGTAGCGAATTTTGTTATTGGGAGGCAGCAGCAATTGCATGCGCCCGTATCATTCGACGTTCAATTACCTGCGGCGTTTGAATATATAGTGTGTTTTCGGAAATAACAAGAGAGACAGCTGTAAAGCCCGCAAAAAGGCAGTACACAGTTCTCCAAGGAGGCATAAATCGAGGTTCTCATAAATGGTAGATGCAAATAATCTGACTGCAGGACCACTCACCACCACGGTGCGTATACAAGCGCGGATCACAGCCCTGCCGTCGCCGGCGCCTTGTCGTACCCGCGGGGCGGCGACGCTTTCGAGGCGCGCGTCGTAACCGGTGGCAGCGAGTGGCGTGTCGCCGGCTGCCGGTGCATAACCTGCGGGCGCGTGCGCTAGGCAAACCCCGCGCGGGCCTGCCAAGTGGGTGGAGCACAGGCGGTCCTTGTCGCGGTAGCTGTAGTTCCTTTGTAGTCCGAGATGGCGTGCCTGAGATGCGGCCACCGCGTCGTCGAGCGGGTCGACTGCGGCTGGGCAACGGCGAGCCCCGGCCGCGGCTCCGCTTAATCGTTCTCGTCGGCGGCGCGAGGGGCTCAGTACGCACCAGGAGCGGCGCTGCCGCATTCCCACCCACGCAGAGGTTCAAAGGCGCCCGGGTGGGCTACATTTTTTACACACTATACGAGTTCACTTGGTACGTAGTAAAGCGTTGAGGCCTCAAATATCCCCCCACTTTTGGAAAGTGACGCGTCATGAAGCCACATAATCATCGGTCCCTGCCACTAAAAAGAACCCCTATTTCAACGCGGGTACATTTTTTTCACAGGGGCTTCGATTGTACAAGCAATTCAGATTTTGCGTTAGCCAGAGTTCGGTGGACTCACTCATTAGTCCACCCACTCAGACTCGTTTGAACTCAAACTCACCCGTGAGTTTGAGTTTGAGTG
This sequence comes from Haemaphysalis longicornis, assembly GCA_013339765.2. Taxonomy (NCBI): domain Eukaryota; kingdom Metazoa; phylum Arthropoda; class Arachnida; order Ixodida; family Ixodidae; genus Haemaphysalis; species Haemaphysalis longicornis. The sequence continues at coordinate 119,198,260 of CM023457.1, forward strand.
AGCGCGAGGCTAGTGTGGAATGGTGAGTTTGAGCTTGAGCGAGTTTCAGCCCGACTGAGTTTGAGTACGACTGAGACCGAGTGCTTTCTGAGACCATTTTGAGTTTGACTGCATTTTGAGCTTAGAGTACATTTTGAGTTCTGAGTAGATTTTGACTTTGAGTACATTTTGAGTTCCGAGTGAATTTTGAGTTTTGAGTCCGAGTGAGTTCTGCGTTTTGCGCCCATTGTGAGTTTGAGCTTGAGTGAGCGCACATATGCAGCTCAGCTATGAGTCTGAGTTTGAGTGACTGGCGATTCTAAAATAAATTTGTGAGTGAATTTGAGTGAGCCGTGACAACTTTGCCGAGGTATGGCGTTGGCTGCCGGGCAAAGCAATAGCAACCGTTTGACTGGTCCGGCCAGATGTCGGCACGCACGTTGGCAACTCCATCTCGGGCTGCGTAGGTCAACGCGACCGGAGCGAAGTGGTCCACCCTCAAAGCGTGCATTCACAGCGCAGCGGGTGTGCTTAATGTATCCAGATAGGCAGGCTGGGCCGCCGTGATAGCTGCCAGCACTCGTGTATTCCTTCCAACTTTTTGCTGCGAGTTATTTTTGAGGCCGAAGCCACGCACGCGTCATCGGTAAAAAGTGCAACGTTGTTGACCTTACACTTGCTTCGCGGCAAAAAGTAACCGGAACATGCTGGCCTTGGGTAAGGCTGAAAGAGTGGCTAGCTGGTGCTGACTTGAATATATGTTACCAGCGAAGAAAACACTGACCAAGGCAGAAGCGGGCAGAACGATCGTCGTCATCATCATCATTTATTGTACCTTTAAGGGCCCCTTGCTAAGTATTACTTAAGGGGTGGCGACAAAACAATAGTACACCACGTAACAAGAATACAGACAGTAATACAGACAACAATTCGGACATGCATACGTGTTAGAGAAAGCAAAGACGTACGGGCATGAAATGTTGTTGCGTAGTTAAGATCACTGAGATTCACAACCTTCAAAAAACGAAAGAGAAACAGAGAGAGAGAGAGCGAGGGAGATAAATCAGCTATTCTAAGAAGTTATCCGTTCCCTAGTCCGTCGCACAAAAAAAGCAAAAAAAAATTAGCAGTGGCCTAGCTCGGCTATGCCAGGATATACGTAGCGCGAGCCAAGGTACAGCTGGTTATTCTTAGGTTTCCTCGTTGTCTAGTATTAGCATGATTATCATACTTACAGCTGCTTCAATGACACACACGGAAATACGCATTATGCGACACATGTACATTTATCAAGCGACTCCGGCGCATCGTCACCAATCGCTCCAGAGCTAAGCTCGTTCCAGAGGCGCAAGCCGGTGTTGCTGCGATGCACGAGCAATTGATTCCACACCCGGCCACCCCTCGCATGATCACAAAGTGGACCGGGCCGCTACGTGTGGAACGGAGGTCGGGGAAGACGTTGGAACGGGGGGTGTGTGAGAGACGCCTGCCAGCGAGCAACGTTCTGTGTGCCGTGTGACGTCACTGCTCCTGGCGCATGCTCAGCACGGCTCTCCAGGAGCCGTTCGAAACTGCTCAACCTCGGCCAGTGTAGCTCACGCTACAAAATCAATGAACTCACTGAGGAATCAACCATTTGACCTTTGAAACGCGTGCCCGTGCCCTACGAACCAGAAGCCAGCAAGGCGCCGGCCTGCCGGCCTGCGTACTCACATGATCACAAGCCTTTGGCGCCGATGGGACATCTAATCCCCTTGCCCTAAGGACCATGCTAGAGTGGGCGAAGCACCCGGAGTGGGGTTCCCCACTCCTTGCACTGAGTGCCCCAAATACTCCTCTAGAGGACAAGGCAGTGCAAGAACAACGTCTGCAGACAGAACAAAGAAGGCAGCCTGCGTCTCCAAACAGTGCGAGGCGGCACACCAAGAAGCCGACCTCGCCGGAACTGCAGCCATCGAAAAAATGGCTGCGGCCTAGCTCAGCTAACCTTGTATATGCAAAGCAAAAGCTTGGCTCAGCCTGGTTGAGTCTTGGTTTCGCTTGGTTAACCTTTGATTTAGCTGTATTGCCGACCACGACTCAAAGCCGTTCAGTTCCGTGCAACGCTCGCAGAAGGAGGCCGGGCGAACGCACCGTATCTCTTAGCCGGGTGCAAGACGATTCACGTTGCCCGAGACGACCCAGCGCCGCATGCATGGGGATAAGGGGATGGCATAAATCACACTAATCATGTTTCGAAATTTGTGCCTTGCGCTACACGTGTG